>VKKV01000170.1:0-45013 GCA_008080845.1 Phytophthora kernoviae | reverse complement strand
GTACGATGCAAACATACGAGGCGTATCCTATGTCTGAATCATGACACAGTGAGATGACGGTCATCAATTAATCTAGATGCAATTCGCCACACATTTACTCGATGATTTGGTATACGAAAGACATTGCCAATCCCGAACACGACCACCCCAGCGGCATCGATTAGTGTACGGTGCCCACTAACACATTGCCAATCTCTAATAGAATTCGATGTCATTCATCATCATGAAATTACAGAAACCCTCTGTCACAAGCCAAATGATGCCGTTTACGAGCTATATGCGTAGTATGCAGAGTTAATCCCTGATCAAATATGGTTTCATCTCGGTCGGTTGGAATGTTTTGCTGTTGTTGTGATGTTAATCATCCGTACATCCTAAGAGCAATTCAACATTTTCTGTCAAAAATATTGTGACAAACGGCCTCGGAATAAAAAGATGGTAACCTGTTTTTACAATGATGAGACAGATAATAAACGCTGGTTTCGGCTTCAAATTCATACTAAAACCCACAAGTGGTAGGGTAACTTTAGGTGAATGACTAAGAACCAAATCACTTATCCACGACCGCAGGTTCAGCCCATTGACCCATCCGACGTCTCCATGCAGGCGCAGACGCTTGAGTCATAGTCGAGACTTCCATCTCCCGCTCTGGTCGAGCAGCTTACACCGGCATGGTGCTGCTGTTGCAAGACGACGATTTAGAGGCGCTGGACGCGGCGCTGGGTTTTTAGACACCTGCGTCCCGCCTCCTGTCAACAGTACACGCGCTTCGTCCTCGGACTCTGCTCCACACTCCGAGGTGGAGATCTCTCCTGCTGCGTCCGAAGATGACACGATGCAGTTGGGCGAGGAATTAAACGAGCTGCTCATGAGCACGCTGCTGCCGTCAGCCTCTGACATGTTGATCGAGTTCCAGCCACCCACCCCTCAATATGTGCTGCCATCTCCGTTGGCGCCTCTGACAACCAACATTAGTGCCTCAGACGCTGCAGAGCTCAAGGAGAACGGGCGAATGCGAGGAGGCTGTCGAGCTGCACATTGTCAAACAGCGTGTGACGCAACAACTACAAAGAAGCCCAAGCGTGTTAAGTCGAATCCAAACCGGGCGCGCAATGAACGCAAAAACGAGCTGGCATATCTTCGCAACAAGGTGAGGCAAATGGAGACGGAGTTGAGCGAACTCCATCGCCGTCACCGTATTGGCAGCACGGCTTTGACAGCGCAAACTACTTCGTCAAAATCAAGAGTACCCGCTTTAACGCTAGATGCCTCTGGTTCTAGTTCTATCACAAAATTACCACCCTATTGGCGGGATGTAGCGACACGCCAGAAGCTGCGGCAAGAGAAGGCAGAGCGCGAGAATGCGCGCCTGAAACTAGTGCTTGAAGGCCAGATCAAATTGGCCCGAAGTATGGAGGCGTTGCTACAGAAGCGCGCGCGGCAGCAAGTCTCCGAATGCGAAGGCTACGTAGGAAGCAAGGGCGGATCACAAGGCCACACGCTCGACTATTTAACGGACAAGCATACGTTCGATGCGCTGATTGCCAGTGTTGAAACTGCTTACCGTGAGCTGGACGATGTGTTTGCAATCAACGGACTTCAGGGCTGCGAAACTTCGCGTCGCGAAGTACGCATGCGCGAAGGAGCTAATGGCATGTACCTTGACACCAGCAGCAACAAGGCGCTACCTTTTACCAAACAGGCTGTTGGCGCTGCCGTGTGGAATCACTTTAAGGGCACAAAAAACATCGCGGAAACTACTACGATAAGTCAGCCAAGAATCTGGGTACAACTGCCGATACGGTCATCGAGGACTTCAAGATGGAGTTCATCAGCAAGTCAACACGCGCAGACTTCCGAGTGAAGCAGGTCCACCGGCGATATATAGAGACTGATCGCGAAGTTGTGGTATGGGTCACTAGCGTCCACTCCTTGGACGAGGGCAAGTCTCGGCCGTTCGCAGGTCTAGGCTTCACGGAGAAAGGTTACGTGGTGATTAAAACGCCGACATCGCCAACGTTAATGAACGGCGGCTATTCTGTCTTGCAGATGTGCAGCATCGTGGTCCCGCAGAAAGTAGACCGCTGCGCCCAAGATGCGACGACGGTGGGAGCTTTCACAGAGTTTGCGCTCAATGTCATCGTCGCCAACGCAACGGTCAGTCAGGAAATGATCGAGAACGTGCTGCTCGACCAGGCGTTGGATTACCCGACTTGAAGTGCGACCTGTATCCATCATGTCAATGCAAGAATTCAAGGTACCTTGGTGAAATTGTGCAGCGTCAGTCAAGGTACACAGCTCCAAAAACTTTAAAACGATACATGTAAAACATTATTTCGCCTAGTAGTGTCGAGCAGCGGCTTTAGTCCCAATCCATGTCAACAGATCGCTTTCACATCTCGTACATGTACAGTGTAGTTTGTTTTCGCTACATGTACGGGTGCAGTAGTGATTCCTGTGTCAAGCTGAGCGTTTGTTCACATGGCAACAAGTTGTTGCCCCCTGGATGCTGTAAAGCTACAGCTCGTAGCCTTTGCTTGAACACGCTGGACAGGCAGTCTAGCAGGTTCAACTGGACAAAATCGTGCGAGGTCTAAACCGTCATTTCCAATTCAAGCGAAGGCTAAGTGGCTCCAAGTTCGATGTCGCGATCCCAGACGAGGACGCTGTCGCCTTCATCCGCAGTGTGCAAAATACCAAATAGCGATAAGGAGGAAACAATGACACTGGAATTCCCGCTGCACGCGCCCACTCCTCCCATTTCAACGCTGGACGACGACGGCGACGACTCTGATGAACAGGGGAAATTGACGTGGATGCCGAGATGGAGGAGCTTTTGGAGTCGCTCACGGCATATCTGCAGTCCAATCAGCAGTCAAGAGGGAAGATCCGGCGAAGGGCACGAGACAACCTCCAGACCGAAGTGGAATTCCTGCGTAACAAGGTGCAGCAGATGGAGGAGGAACTGAGAGCGCTAAGACTTGAGCACCTGGACAACATGGCACCAGTACCCGCGCCCTCAACGCCTGCAGCCACGCTGGCTTTCTCCAGCCAAGCATTTGGCTTCCCTTATCGATTCCACAAGTGAATGAAGCTCCACCTATTTGGGACTTGGCTGCTCGACAGCAACGATGGCGTCAGAAAGCTGTGAAGGAGAACGCGAGACTCAGGATGGTCCTGAATACTCAAGCCAGCCTGGCAAAGAGCATGGAGGCGCAGCTCGGGAAGCGCATTCGGCAGCAGTTCACGAGCGAAGGTTGTACCCCAGATAATCTTGTAGCGCAGAGTTGGTCACCGAGTTTTGCGCTAGAGACGGAAACTGTCGATGCACTTCAATATGGACTAGACACTGTTTTCAATGAACTGGACGCAGTGTTTTGCTGCCAATGGGTTGGATCAATTGGAAATGCCACGCATGGAAGCGAGGATACGGGAACGAGAGAATGGAATGTATCTCGACATCTTCGCTCACAAGTTGATGCCGTTCGACTTCGAGACGACTGCTACAGCAACATAGAATCATTATCGAGGAGACACACGCCAATGCTCAAGTTTGTACCACGATTTCGCCCAGGTTCGTGGAGCGTGTGTGTGTGTTTTCAGCTGATGTGGTGCAATATGGTGTATTGAGATTAACAATTGATATTGTATCGGTGTTGTACTGTTAGGACGGAGATTCTTCCTCAGACACTGTCATGGAGATGGTCGAGATGAAGTTTACCGGTAAAACACAAACGCCGACTTCCATGTGAAACAGGCAGTTCGACGCTACGTGGAGATTGATCGAAAAGTGGTGATGTGGGTATTCAAAGCTGAAGCTGCTGAGAATCAGATCTCGGCGTACTCAAGCTTTGCGTTCGTAGACAAGGGATACGTAATGGCCAAGCGACCGATGTTGCCAGAGCAAGAGCTGAACCATTCAATAGTGCTGCAGATATGCTGCCTTATATCACCTCAAATGACACGTGGATGCGTGCTGGATGCCACGACAGTTGGCGCTTTCACAGAGTTTGTATTGAGCGTCATGGTGGCCAGCATTACAGCAACTCAAGAGCTTGTAGAGCGTATATTGATTAACGAGGCCCAGCAAATCCTTCAGCAGCAATAAGACATGTCAAACAAAATGACACTTAATGAGTATCAGACTTGTGTCTGAGTCCTGACCTGAGTCAATATCCATTTTTAGACTCACCCGAAATATCTATTTTCTGGTAAAAATGCCAATAGACGCCAACACTTTCGGACATGGGACGGCGATCGGGGGTGTCAATCCGCTCGTATGCGGCAGTAGTATCCACGACAGCAGCAGCAGTAGTTTAAACTGCAAATGGCAGTGTTGTGCAGAACGAGATTGAAAAAAGTGAGTGTGCAACAATACAGACAACGTTGGATACACGACCAATCAGTACAAAGCGAAAGTACGAGGGCTATCAAAAGAGTTTGTACAACGGTGCCCGCAAGTGAATTTCATGACCACGACCCAGTGGCCAGAGGAAACTGCACCTCTCTTTCTACTATGGTGATTGAACGGAAGTCCACGAAGAACAATGAAAAAGACAGTCGGAGGCTCCACCACCTGTGGCTACGTGTGTTGAAGAGTGTGATGTCGAACGCTATACCCCCTGATGTTGTGTTCCTGGTCTGCATATGGTGCATGTCTTGTTGAGGTAGTGTGATTGCGGCATATGAAATATTCATATGAATTGGACATGTGTTTGCATAAGATGTGATCTCGTGGGTTAGTGGATTGTATTCCACTGACTCAATCACTCAGTTGTGGGTTCGAGCCCAGCGACCGCCTAATTTTCTTTACAGATGGGATGCCTTCCGGGATGGGACTACTCCTTGTGGGCACGAAGGTAGAGCAAGGTAGAGCAAGGTAGAGCAGTGTTAACAAACTCAATCTCATCACTTTTGGTTTTACAATCTCAGCCACAAGCCCATCTCAATCTACTCCAAGCGTTATTCAACTTCCTTTTACGTGAACGCTCTTGTCGATCGGTATAACCAGCAGGTCAGCCTTCGCACAAATTCTAATCCGTACCCACGAATGACAGCGGGAAAACAGCTAATCAAAAATGTTCAGGTACAGACTACTCAAAGCAACAAGAAAAACTGCCAGGACCGAGGCATTGGCTCTTTGTTGGATGGCTACTCATCGACCGAACAGTGTTGAATAGACACGTAATCATTCATCATAGTGCTCTACTCGAGCACGCAAGCACGTGCTCCCTTGACGCCAAGGATTACAAGCTAGATGTAGGCGCAGTAGCCATCAAACAAGGACTTGGTTTCATTTGCATGCCACTAATCTACTCACTCTTCGAAATTCCAACAAATCATCAAACAGTTCCGGCAATATTGTGACATATTTTTCACACTAGACAATTTACGAGGGCGTGCAGCTTTCATTCTTTCTCGTTTTGAGTTATTGCGCGGTGAAAACGTGTGTGATTTGGCGTTGGCCTATGTTTTCGCAAAAGATTGGTCGAGAGAATTTTCAAACTTTCATTCCACTTGCGCTCTTCATTCCACTTGCGCTCTTCATTCAACATGTGAAACCCAACACGTTTGGAAAGCTACAGCATGTCGATTTCATGCGCAACAAAGACGCGCACATTTGCCCTGTTGACGTTTCCACTCTCTATCCTTTTCAACTGTTCCATGTGGATCAGGAACCGTTTCCTTCGTTTAAACAAGCAGAAGACTGGTATGACATCAAGTTGTTGCGAGACCGGAATCGCAAAAACTCTATCACATATGCCACACAAGAAAGTTATGAAGCTGTGTTTGATTATCTTGGTATTTATTTCACTAAAAGACACAGATTAATCGTCAGCAAGGCTTGCGCCAACTGGAAAGCGCAGACGTGAATATTTCTCAAATCCACAGGCTTGGTAGGTGGGGTCTCTGGTCATCAATTACATGAGGTGGTTGTGTGGGACACATCACCTTTTGGAATCATTGTGGGTAACAGTTATCTGTTATGATATCTGTTAAATAACCGATACCTACATGAACTATTGGTATCTAATATTGATACCTCGGTACATTTCCAACACAGATAATGGATACACTGTGACATAATTACCCATATCATAATCATGTGTGGAATGAAGGTTCCTACCCTTGGGAACAGCATCCATGACGCATGCAACGTGTCACTTCGGGTTCATGTGTAGCAGGGTTACACAAGTATACATATGTATATGTATAGCTATCCGGCAGGGATTGCGGATAAGCTGTATACATATGAAGCAGGCTGCCTGTGTGTGTGGTCCACACACACAGGATTACAATCATTTCGAGCCGCCACTGATTGGTTATTAGTGGCGGGCGCTTAGGGCGTTACTATTGGTAGAAAGATGTACCTTTCGACCAATGAGGCGCATGCATATAGGTGCAACACATGAGGGCCAACCATAACCCTCACCATGCAATTAGATAGTCTTTTAGCTAGGTCTGCTAAGAGGCCTGCCACGTGGCGGGCCGACATAAATACAGTTTTCAATTTTCTACCAAATAGTGTTTTTTTTGTATTAGAAATACACGTTGTCGTGTATTTCTATAGTAAATCTAAGTAAAGACTTACGCTTCCTCATACACGCATACTGTGTATGCTAGAAACAGAGTAGTTGTCCACCCTGTTACATCATGTGTGGCGCGAGCCTATCATGATGTAACAGGGAATATTCCCACAAAACTTCAAGTTCAAGGTCAATGGGTTGAACCTCAGTGTACCCAAGGTTATATATATCAGGATCGTAGATACGACATATAGACGCGAGGTTTTACTTCATAAAGCATCTAGGATCCCTTCAGATGCAATTCATATGCAAGTAGGAACCATAAGCTCATTTCAATTCAATTGCAATTTTATCTACGAGCCCTCAAGTCGCCTCTTCCTCCCTCCAAGTCGGGAGTCGCCTCCTAAGACAAGAGCATCGGCTCACAGCTTTGTGAGTCCGTTTGCTCTTCAAGACCGAAGACCCAGCCCAAGCATCCGGCTCGTCTCTGTGCGAGTTCCGTTCGCTTCAGGTTTCAACATCGGCTTGCACTCCTGCGAGGCTGTGCTGAGAACAGCTTCCTATGTTCGGGTGTTCGGGTGTTCGGGATCAGGTCAACCAGCTCTTCGCTTTGCGTGAGCAGGTTTGGACTGAATCCAGCTACATCCCCTCACATCAGCCGAAGGTCACGACAACTACTCTTGGTTCTTCGGGCGCATCATGTCACATGGTTTCCGTTAACAATCGCCCCGGTGTTTATTGATCATCACAAGGGTATCATTTCTGCGACCACTGAGCTTGGGATCTTCAACATGTTCTGTGTTCGTTACATCATCGGTAGGTGCCCTATTTGCCTATGTGCATCTTATCATTGGTACTTATTTTGTTTCCGATAGGAAACATGAGAAGTGATATGAGCGTTCGGCTTGCTGTCTCCCAAGAAAGTACGTGTGGGCAGCTAACGCAGCCACTACAGTGATCAACTTCAATTTCAACATACAGGAGCTCGCTGAGTTCAACCCCACCGCGAAATCCTACCTTGACCAGATTCCTCGTCAAACAGTGGACATTCTATTTTCACTATCACATGGCTCATCTATATGGCTGGCGCACCACCAACTTTGCTGAGAACGAGCAAACCCACAGCTTGAAATTGAAGCCTCACCTGATGCTTCCCTATGAATATTTCAAGGCCTACGCTACCATCATCATGAACGAGTCATCCACGCGATCGAAGTTAGCAAAGACGTGGATAGCGGAGCAGCAATTGCTGACCCCTCGAGCGGAACACAGCTTCTGTAGCGAGTTGCACCAAGTTACATATGTAGGTAGATTTATATAGGTTGATATACAAAGTAGGTACAAAAGCACGCGGCTAGCGCGTGCTGTGTTGTGTTGTCACTCCCTTATTGGTTGTAAAGTAGAAATATTACAGCCAATCAAAAGTCGACTTGTATTTGAGTGGTTCACATGAGTCCAGAGGCCCTGTCCTGGATCTAACCTAAATCAGAGTTTAATTTCCCTCGATTTGGAACTTGGTCTCACTATCGCGAACTTCTTCGGTAGTATGTGTAAGCTAGTAACGGTAAATACCCGTCCTTTACACTGTATGTGGTCCACACACACACACATGCAGCCTGCTTCATATGTATACAGCCTATCCGCAATCCCTGTCAGATAGATATACAAATAAATATGTATATTTGTGTAGGCGCTCCACCAGGCATCTTTGATGTTAGTTCAACTAAGTGACAGCAATGTACCTCACCTGAAAATGTAAAAAAAATTGGGAGTATATTTCCCAGTCTGACAATTGTATTTTTAAGTTACAATATTTGAGTTTGCCCTTGTGTCGTGTTACTACAGTGCTCTAAACTATGAATATTTAGCGGGAAAGGATAACTTGAGAGTGAGAATGTGAAATCGAAAAGTGAGACTAATTGTTTAGTTATCCCTCTCTCAGCGTGCTGTATGAGCAGTTGGAGCACTGGGGTGTTCTCTACCAGTGACTCCGACTGCCACTAGCCAATATCATATTCTCACTATGTCGATAGTGAGTATAAGTCAATATGTTGATATATCAGCTTAAGAAGGGTTCTAGGTGTCATCACTAATCTCCGGTTCATAATACAAAGTATTACTATTGGAAGGTGCTATCCGTGACATAAACTAACGAGTCAACAATGGAGTGACAAATCTACTGGTACAATGGAGTAATGGGAAAGGGCGACGTCACCGAGACACGGTGGCGCGGTGTATTGCATAACTTGCCTAAACTGAATGCAAATCACCTATCTACTCTGCATATAGCTACGTAGTCTGCCAGAAATCCGGCGTTGTGCTTGAGGAGCACATGTGTTGAAAGTTCTGTAATTTGTGTTGCTCTGTTGCAATCATGTTTTGTTGTTCTTGTTCCCACTTGACAATGTCGTTGGCCATCAAAGACACAGCACCCGTGAACCGCTGCTTCATCACCGCCAATGTAGGTCGTTGCACTTGTCGGCTGGTGTGTGAATTCATGGCTATATTTGCCAGCTTGTCTGCCACCTTGTTGTGATGCCTGTAGTGGTGAGTCCAGATGGGGATTCTGCTGACATCTGCCAGGCGCCTGCATTGTGTGTATAGACGGACCAAGCGCTTACTTTTTGGTGACCTCCGCTCCTTCAGCATAGTAATCAGCAACATGCTGTCTCCAACTATGTGCAACCCTCTGATGTTGTGGGACGCTGCATAGCGAAGAGCGGACAGCAAACCGATGAATTCTGCCGTATTATTTGTCGTTCGCTGAGATCCAAGCGCCACGCACCCGATCCACTCCACAACTGGGTTCGATACTCCGTCGGGTATCTGATAGATCACCGCCCCTGCTCCTCCGGACCCTGGATTGCCTCTTGAGCCACCACCGAAAAAGGCTACGAAGGTTTCCTTGCAGTGTGATTGAACTGAATCTGTGGCCTCTGTAGCTGTGAGTAGTACTCTGGTTACCAGCGCTACAGCTTGATATGTCGCCAATCCTTTGTTAGTCAATGGCATCCCTCCTTGTAGCTAGGCGAAAGCTCCACGTAGTCGTAGCCGTAATTTCACTTGCGCCGTTCGGAGCGGTGTATCGCTAGGCAAGAGTGGTACAATGGAGTAATCAACCCGGGACTTAAACTTCTGGCCCAGGATTGGTTGCATCTCCAGGCTATTTCAAATCGTGAACCTATGCCAGCTTACAAATATGAGTGTTTTGTGCTCCGTATGCGTATGAGTATATCATGGGATGCGGCTTTGCAATAGTAAAATAAAGTCAATGTTGCGTTTCGGGTCCTCGATGATTATAGCAACCATGCGGATTGTTGCTTGATAATGTGAATTGAATTGTGGGTTTAAGACCAGAGTCTGAAAAGGACAAAGGGACCAAAGGCACATGCTGCCTTGGCCGTCTCTTATTGTTCTGAGTGCTTCTCTGGGTTCCTTCAACTCTACTGCGTATTTTGCTCATGTACTGATGTAAGTGCACCCTGGAGCGGAGACTGCTCCGTGTACCGAAGAAATGCTGTTAACCAGAAATGTTGATGCCCAACGTCACAGAAGCCGTGCTGAATGTGACGCTTGTTGATGCTTGCCGCTGTAGTGGGTATCCACGGGTGTCCATACACTCAGCGCATTATGCCGTTGAATTTGAAGGCCGGGCCGTCGCATACTGCTGAAACACCGGCTTTGCTGATGCTCCAGTTGGCATGTTGAGGTCCGCTGATGATGTCCAGGTGTTGGCGAACTGCGCAGATCCCTACAATGATCATTCTGCAAAGTTAATTATACACGAAAACGTACGCAATACCTCATATAAGAAGTGCAGCAGTATGGACAGACGAAACGGCATTCACTTCCGGAGAACTCAAGCTGTTGCCTTGAGCATCACCAGAATGACAAGCTTCTTTTGTCGGCACAACAACTTTATTTCTTATCTCTCGGACGACATCGGTGTATCGATTAGATGCTAACTTCTTTTCAAATAGCTCCAGATCAATGTAGGAAGCAAATCTATTTGGTATTGAGTCCATCAAGAGGGCGTGATGAGACGGGTGACGACTGTGGGTGACGTGGAGGATAGAAAAATGAGAGGCCTTGGCGGTTTGTGTTAGTGATACGGATGGCTCGTTCGGCGTTCCTACCTAGCTACTATAACTAAATATGGTCACAGAGGTTGTGTGGGATCTGGCAGCTACTGAAAATAGGTTCATTCTGGCGGACAAATCCCGTCAATCATAGGTCGTCTCGACGCCACGGCACGATATCTAGTTGAAGATCAACTTCTGCGACACACATGGTAGATTAATGGTGGTCCTTAGACCTTCGGAATGCTTGGAGGCGAAATCGCATGCCATTTGAGAGCAAAATCGCATGCGATTTCGACGAGGCTTTCTCTAATTCTGATCTATTGTTGACTGCTCTATGTAGCATATTATGATATCGCGAATGTAAAAAGAAATTATCAACCAAATACTGTATGAACGCACTCTTCCGCGTACTTTGACAACTACTATCAGCAAACAGTAAGAATGACGTGAACAGTGATAGCGCATGCGGATTTAACTCAGCGGTGAAGAAGAACTAGTGCTAGAATCCGCTCAATCCGAGCATTACCCTCATTTAATGCATGTGACTGTCTCATGTTAAGTGAACTGAATACTTTCATGGGATCGGATATATGTACAGTTAGATGTACAAATGCAATATTGTGCGGCAGCTGCAAAACGACGCTTATGAATGCACATTACACGTGCGATGTTTATGGCCATAATCAATTGGAAAATAGTCTCAAAAATGAGTCTCACTTCACAAATTGCTCAGCAATAGTCAAGACACTAGCTACCCGCGGACGCACCCTTGACAGAGTGCTACCATCGAAGGACCAGCCATGCGTGTGTCCTACGTTCTTTGCGGTCGCATTGGCACGTGTCGCTGTCGGAGACGCTGCTTCAATGACCACAAATTCGGGCATGGCGAAAGACTCGAGTGGCAAACGGTTCTTGAGAAGTTACGGCATGACCGACTTGGACAAGAAGGACGACGCTAGCGAAGAAGAGCGGGGCCCCACTCTGAAACTGTTCGATCTGAAGTTGCTCGATGACGTGGTCCATCCAGATAAAATCAAGAGTGCGATGGGCGACCCTGCTAAGCAGAAGATAATCGATGACTTGATCCAGCCGGAGAAAATCAAGAGTGCGCTGGGCGACGCCGCTAAGCGGGATGCCTTGTTCCAACCATGGTCCAAGGACAAGGAGATATCAGCAGCAATCTCCTATAAGTTGTCGGCCAATGGCCAGTTTTTCAAGAACAAGGACATTGTCCTCGCTTACAACAATTACAGGACGTGGGAGACAAACGTCAAAGTACTAAGCGGTTGACTCCACACGAAGGACCTCGACTCGGCGAAAAAGATTATGACAAAGGGAGCTTCAAAGACTTGAAGAAAACGTTCGGCAACCGGTATGGCAAAAGAGAAGTGCAGAAGCGATGTCCAAACTGGTGAATGCTGAACCTGGTTTGGAGGAGAAGTGTACCGCACTCCTTTGGCATACAAAGGATTTGTACAAAAATAAGTAAAGCATGGCATCATACCCGGCAAGCCTACAGTTAGACGACAATAATCAGCGAGAAGTTTCTTCTTTCACTATCGTCTCTTTTGTCTAGATGTAACATTCTGTCAAAAAAAAGTGTTTCCTTCTCTGATTAACAGAGCATTGTACCATTTAGTACTTAACAGTAAACTCTCAGAGGGTCTAAGGGTACTCTAGGTGCCCTTTGTAGATAGGGAAAGGGGAAATTTGGCGACATCTCGTGTAAAAGAAGGGGTGTATGGGTAACTGATAAATCTCGGTTTGGTTTAAAAGGATCATGGTCGCTTTGGGAGTACTCAATAATAGGGGTTCTCACTTTTGGCAGCAGCAAGACCAGACGTGCCAAGGATTTAGGCAATCAAATTGATTCAAAACTGAAAACTCCATCGAACGTCGGCAGCAGCAACATCGCCACACAGAACCAAAGCAACGCTGCCGAGCAGATGGTACCATGCCATAGCAATCACGGCGAGCAAAACTCAGAGCTCATTACAGTTCCTTGCTTCATCAACGCCTCTCTTTGCACTATACCCGCCTTCTTTTCGACCTGCACGACTGTGACGAGGACGAGATCGACTGTGGCATCTTATCACAATCCTTTCAGCTAATCACGGCATGCTATTCATCGCCCCGCCATCTCGCATAATTGCCCTCCGTAGTGAGCCAGTCCAATAGAGTGCTTAGCGAACTGACCAAGTCGTCTGGCCCATCGTTATGCCACATCGTACGCCACGCCCGTTTAGTTTTACTCTGTTTGCTCGTCGGAGTGTGGGTATTTTTGCTGTGATGATACGACGAGGAGTTGTACATTCTTCCTCTTCAGAAGCGCTGGCAAGCAAATTAGGTGTAAAGATAATCATGCTTGATGCCTGCGCTGTTTGACATCATGTAACGGGTTGGATGATAGTTCAATACTCGGCTGAGATCTATTGCTTATCATAATTTGCCATCGCAGCCCGCATTCTTGCTCGCGCTGGTCCCTCTTCTTGTGTGTGTCTGACCTGCTATTCTCGCTGAGAGTCCAACTTTCTGCCATAGGGTCGCAAACTGCTTCGATTTCGCAGCAGGATAGAGGGGTCAGCAGCGAGATGATCGGCACTGACGAAATGCACAACTAGTTAAGAAAGCGTCACACTCGAGATAAACGAAGGCAAATACACCAGAACTTCTCACACAAAGCTCACTTGTTATTCACTGGGTAAATTCGAGACTGAACCTTAGTCTCGCAACCCAAAGCTATCCTACTTATACGTACCACTGGCTGCGATCCTTACATCTCTTCACGCTTGTTCAACCTTAGTACTCAAAGACACGACTCGTGTGTCTTAGATCTTATCGGGTACCAGCCAATTCATCAATGCAGTAACTTCACTCACATTTCAACAGGCACAATTCCACCAAGTACAGCTCGAGAGACTTCGTAGATCAGCCTCATCGAAGTTGCTGCTGCCAAAAGTGATAATATTTATAGAGACAGCCTCTTAAAACTCTGATTCATTTTTTATATTAGTCGAACGAATTGCTTTTTCAAGATTTTTATATTATTTGACTTGACATATAAGCACCCATCTCATAAGATTTATTTTATACGAATGTACCCAAATTGCTTAGAAAATCAGCGTGAGTTCACTAAGCTACGTAGAAAACTGTGGATCATCCAGGAAGTTAGTAGAATCAAAAATGCGCTGATGCTGCTGGATACAGTTTTCAACTTCCATAAGACTGTTGCTAACCCTCAGTATCGTTGCCAACTAGAAAGATACTTGGAGTACCATTCCACTACATCAAGGATCGATACATCAACCTATTGAACGAACGAAACCGTATTTGTCATACGTATTTCCCATACCGACATGACTCGATAATGTCAAGCTACTGATAGAAACCAAAGGTTTCGCGTGATCTTCGAGCGAACATCGTTCGCGAATCGGCAACTATGTTGTCTCGAATACTTGTAGTGAATTACGAATCCATTGGGAGCTCAAATGGATGATACCTATTATAGTTGCAATTCCTTTGCCCAGTCATTTGCTCTAAATTCGCCATCTTTAGCTGCTATCTTAGCTCACAACAGCACCCATGATGAGTCGTAGCGGAAAGTCAGATTATCCCAACTTATGGTGGTGAAACATGTGCATGAACCACACATCATAGCGCCGTGAATCTAAGTGTGATGCCGTGGAAACCAAAGACTCGATAAGCATTTCGAGATTAATACACTCCGGTGGAAAAGAGCACGTAAGAAACATCAGGCCCTGATACAACATCAGTCAGACTGCTGAGGAAGAACTACGAGGACAACAGCTACGATACCGCGACAGCACTCAAAACCAGACCGACAAGCTGGTTGCAGACATACATACCGCGTTCGCAACAGCATATCACGTTCAATTTGATCGATTACTCAATACATTGCTACTTTCCCCAAGATGTACATGGAAATGTACCCACAACAATTATCCGTGGAACCCAAGGGGAAATCATTGCGAGATGGCATTGCCGGGACAATATCTTTTGTATGTATACAAATGCACTGAGCTGCGTAGACTAAGTCCAGAGATACTCGACCATGCTGATCAGATGGAGCCATTCAGCTCAACCAAGAATCGGAAAGCAACGACGATATGAATCCTATGGAGCCGCGTGCTTGGAGTCCTGGTAGAGAATACATCATCATCAACAACAACAACAACAACTGGGTGCTCAGTGCAGTGTATATTGTAGAGGCGCACCTTGATGTAGAAGCATACTGCGATAGGCACGTGGATCTAAACAACCTTGCTGGACGCGGTTGACTCGCTAACAGTGCTGACGGCATCTACATCATCTTTTCTTCAACCCCTTCTCCCACGCCACCTTCGTGTACACAGGTAGTCCCCAGTTCCCGTAGTTTCAACCGGCAGCGAGTAGATATACACTCCAAATCCCACAAAGCACAATACAGCCACTGTATCTAACGTAAGCGATTGTCCAAACAGCATCGCACTTAATAACGGCAAAAGTCCAGTTCGAGTGCACTGACGATGGCCTTGCGCACCGAGTTCAGGTTTTTCAGGAAGAGACTTGTAACAACACCAGTCATGGACATGACGAGCACCATGGGCAACACACAAGGCGAGGAGAGCACACGAATATTGTTCATTGTCAACGCCTCCTCCGCTAACTGCCCTGTAAGTCCAAACACCAACATCCCCATCATGCGCACGATCGAGCCTACCTATATGAACACATTCTGGAGGTTCACTGGGATCGTCACTTGTTTCTTCAATAAAGCTTCATTGTACACACCTGCCAAAAGTGCTGCTGAGTATCTGCACCATCAATAGTCCGTAGGCCATCAAGGTCGGGCCGTCCGTCTTGGCTGTAGCATGGAGATTTTGTTGTCCCAAAGTCTTGATTGCACACCCTACAGTCGTCACATCAAGTGAGACCCACTGGTTTCGCTTTAGTCTCTTTTTAAACATCATTTGGTGCAATCGGGTAGCTACTGCACATGACTCTGCTAGCTGCGGTCTTGGGGAGCAAGTTACAAACATATCAAACATATCAAACATATACGCTTGCAGACTAACACCATTCACTACACCAACAGCATTGCGGAACGAAACGCTCATCTAATAACCAGATCGAAATCGACGATGACGTCAGTCCCTTGGAGTCGCGCGTTTGGAGTCCTCGGGGTGGGCAATTTGATCCATGCTCACCGTACAAATCTACCGCAGCCTTAAAAAACAGCAGTAGACACTGATGCAAAAACTGCGACGGCCACCGCCTGATCCCCAAGACGCGGGTGAAAGCGAGCACCAACAGCGACAACAACTGGGTAAACCATCTCGGAGGCGGCCATCCTTCCGTCGTCATATGCCGCCATCGCTTAAGGGCAACAACTGAGCGAAAACGTTGATACAGATCGCCAGTAAAGCAGACGGGTATTGTGAGCTAGTTCGGCTTACATGTATGAGAACGTATTTGAGAGCTGATGGCAATACAACTTGGACGCTGGAGATACTTTCAATCTTTGGCGTGCTCTGCAAGCAGGATCTTGTTTGGATGTCCGTAGCTGAGTGCAGCCATTCCGCCAGTACGACATTCTTTGAGACGAATTCTGTGTAGCGTGAAACAACCCAAATGAAGTACAAGGACTTCAAGTTGAAGTGAATGCAAAAGAGACAACAGAGGCAGATTCCTGGTTATGATATCTGACTCACCCGACAAGGATTTTTGTAGACGCGTGAACGACCAGTGTGGAGTCGAACTTGACATTGTAGGCGTCAAATAGAACCGCCGACAAATACATGCATTGCTCTTGTTCTTACTACACAAAGTCTCACCACTGACAATTTGATCCACAGCTTGCCATACATTGAGTGTTGTCGACGAATGCTACCTCGAGAATGGCAACCAAGCAGCAGGATACGGGTAGCGCGTACTGTACGAATTGGACTGACTCGTTGAAGTAGCTCCGACACAACTTGTGTCATGTCTAGTGTTGTGACAGTACCGTTGTGATGAATGTCCTGACTCGCAGTACCTCAAATGACTCACCTCACAATGATTGTAAGTGACTACTCTGTAAATCACTTGGTTTCACTAATGTCACTAAAGCGAACCAATCGACTTTTGACCAATAAGTGACCAGTACAGAATGTTCTATCTCCTTTCTCATTCCAGAACCTGCCGCGTCGAAGAAAGATGATGAAGCTTGTGTGCGCGCTGGTCGAAGTACAAGGGAGCGCGTTCCCTGTGGACATCGACGTGAGTCAGTTGGTAGGGGACTTGAAGGACGCGATCAAGGCGAAGAAACCAAACACGATCAAGTGCGACGCAGATGAACTGGCGCTCTTCCTGGCCAAGAAGGACGGCGCGTGGCTGCGGTCCCGCTCAGATGATGTGAAGAAGCTGAAGAAGGGCGAGAAGACTGCTATAATTGAAGCGCTAACACATGAAGACGAAGAGCTACAAGGGAGGATGGCCTTGCAGAAGTGTTGGAGGGTATGGCTCAGCCATTCACTGGTCAAATTCACGTGCTGGTGGTGGTTCCGGAGCAAGGAACCTCGGCTCCAGTTGCCTCCCAAGACGGTGTTTTCGATCACTGCAGTAACCCGTTCTTCTTACAATTCCCGACAGTTGACCAAGGTGGTGATTGGCTCGAGTTTTCGTCGTTGCTGCCGCTAACGAGACGTCAGGCGCTCTACATTCGCTCTTCGTACCAAGTGATCGCCGACCAAGCGCTGTTGAATCCAGATGTGGGCATGGTCAAGTATGCTGTCGTCACTGGCACGCCTGGGGTTGGAAAGTCGGTGTTCGTCTACTATGTCATGTGGAGATTGATCAAGGAGAAGAAGCGCGTGCTGCTTTTTGACAACAATGGGCTCTTTTACTTCGATGGATCGACGATGCTGAACTGTCTGGCGTTGCCAAGCAAGTTTAATGTACAGTTTTGGTCGCCTGATCTGTGGTGCCTTGTGGATTCGATGGACCCAACAAGTATCCCCTGGGCTTCCCTACCGGCTATGCTCAGTTCTTCTCGCAAGCACACCGCGACGAGACTGCATCGGTGAGTTCAAGAAGCAGCCTCCTACTCCCGATGTTTTCTACATGCCACTGTGGTCGAAAGAAGAACTGGCGACAATTGCTCCCATGTATCCACATGCAGCAGCTGTGTGGGAGAATCGATTTGATTGCTTGGGTGGTGTACCTCGCCTGGTGTTGCAAGACATTGGAACAAACCCACAAGCTTTGCTGATGTCCGCATGCAGCAGTTGTTCTCTCGATGATTGCATTGTGTTGGTGTCTATATACTCTGAGATCAACTCGAAGACCAAGATCGTTCAGACTTTGATTCACATCCACAGCCAAGAACCGTATCGAAAGTACGAAGTCGTCTATGCATCAGATTTGGCGATGCAGTTGATTGTTCGAACAAAGTGGCAACTTGACCGCGCGAAGTTGCAAAGCCTTCTCGGTTCGTCAGATGGAAACCCGCTAGCACAATCACTGTGTGGATACATCTTTGAGTTTTATTCTACGGATCGGCTGGAGCAGGGTGGGACTTTCGTGTATCGAGAGCTGTTGTCTGGAAAGAGGAAATGCACTCCAGCTGATGGTACAATCGACATTCCACGGTCATCGCAGCCTCGGCAAGTAGCGAAGCGGGTGGAAGTCGGTCAACATGCAAATCAGCTGTACGTACCTCGGACATCGAGCTATACTGCTATTGATGCGTGGATGTCGCAGTTCGGTGGATTCCAGATGACTGTGGGAAAAACGCATGGCAACATCAAGGGCGGGGCGGCAGATGATTTGGCGAAACTGGGTCCGAATGGCAATCGACTCTTCTTTTGCTTCCGCCACTCTACTACAAAACTTTCACCAAGAAGACACCTCAAACCATCGATCAGTTTGCAATCCTTGTTCCGTATCCCGAACCGGTGTAATCCGCTTCATTGACATCAGCTTCTCTTCGTGGCCTACCAAGACATTACTTAGTGATCAATTCGTCATCGGTAGTGCATCGCGCACAATTATATTTTGATCCTGATAAATATAAAGTTAGTAATATAGTAAGATGGCGTACTCACCTGAACAATACGAACATAACAAAGAGCGAATCAAAGCCGCTCAAAAGCGGTACTATCTGAAAACAAGGGAAACCCGACTGGCTAAGCAGCGAGAATATGATGAAAAGAATCGCGCGGAAATTCGTGCCCGAAAGAAGAAGAATTATCTAAGTAAAACCGAACTTAACCAAAGCGAACTTAATTAATTAATTAAAAAAATTCTCAGATATAAAGTCAGCCCCAATATAGCATACGATATAAAGTCGATCCTGATACAAGGTCCGATAATTATAAAGTCGATTCTCACCAGATTAATACCGACAAATATATATAGGCAATATGTTTGCATACGAACTCGCTGGATTAAAGAGATTAAATATCCAAGCTGTTAAATGGGGTAGCAGCTACAGGGTTAAGGTTCGAGGTAGAACTGGTAAGATGGTATATGTTAGCAACATTTCACGTTCAATCAACAAGAAATTGGTGGCTAAGCAGTACAATATTTCAGTTGAAACCCTTGAGAAGCATATGTCGCCTGACTATAAAGCTGATCCCAAGTACCGTTTTTACAATGGTAATCACATGGAATCACACCTATATGAGGGTATCGAGGCTACTGATTTCTACGATAAGCTCGAGAACGTTCTTTCGACTCAGGCAAGTGCTTTTAAGGTAAATATTGCTCTTGGGTACGAACTTGTGAGCAAGACTGATCCTGATGACACTCGCTACTTCTACCCGAATCTCGCCAACACTTATGTATTCAATAAGCCTGTCGCAATCAACAGCAAGGCGGATATTCGAAAGAAGGTGATTTCGGAAATTCGGTCTATGGAGTTGGCTGACAAGCTGAACTACCCCAGCTCCGGATATAAGCTTAAGGCGATCACTGCATTCAAGATTTTTGTCTACCATCGCGACCATGCTCTTGGGGATAGCGACGCTGTTATTCCTAAGGTTATCCGCGAAAACAAGCATGTAATCAACTTCCCTAAGACCAACAACAAGTGCGTTTTCCACTGCATCGCCTGGCACACATTCCAGAGCGCTAAGAAGGATCCACGCAGAATTCAGGCTCAGGTGAAGGAGGCATTCAAGCGCTACTGCTATTTTAAGGGGTTAAGTATACGTTGAGCCTATTTAGGAGCTTCAAACCTATTGACCTACTACAGCTCGATGAGGTTGAGGACTGCTTCCAACTCGGTATTAACGTATATAGCATGGATGTAGCTACCGGAAATGTAGAATGCATTCGTAGGTCGGACAAGGGGTATGAAGCTATGGATATTCTATCACACGAGAATCACGCTCTCTACATCAAGAGCATCGATATGCTTCAGTCTAAGTATCAGTGTCCCAAGTGTGAAATGGTTTTCGTGAGCAGTGAAAGACTTAAAAACCACAAGAAAAATCAGTGCGAGCTTGTGAATATTGAGAGCTTCCCCGCTGAGCCAACTATCTACAAGCCAGCTCCTAACGCGATTCGATCACTGCTTACAAAGTATTCCATTAAGGATGCTAACCAGTACATCGATCACTTCATTGTTTATGACTTTGAGGCGATCCTTAAGCCTACCGCGACTCAACACGGGGAGAATACTGTCTTCACGAACGAACACATTCCGGTGTCTGTATCCGTAGCTGATAGCTTAACCGAGGAGGTGCGCTGTTTTGTAAATGACGATCCAAAGATGTTGCTTATGGATATGTTCAAATACATTGGTGATGTATCGGTGAAGATCCAACAGTACAATGTCGATAAGTATAAGTCGCTTCTGCAAAAATCATCAATGCCCACGGTCTGACAGGTATGGAAATTCCAGGCGTCAAGCTTGGTAAAAGTACAAGATGTCTGATGTGGAGAGTTGGATTAAAGAAGGGAAGTATGATAACTTCTTCCACTTCCATAGCAGTCTTGGCTTTGGTAAGCAGAGGTCCGACTACGGAAGACTTAAACAGCAGATTGATCAGGTACCCGTATTCGGCTTCAATTCGGGTCGATACGATATCAACTTGATTAAGAGCGACTTATTCACCATCATTGGCACTGACAACATCAAATCTGTTATCAAGAACCCCAGCTACATGTGCATCGCTACATCGAACATGAAAATGCTCGATATTAGCAACTATGTACCAGCTGGTACCAGCTACGATAAGTATCTTACGACATATCTCGGTGGCTGCAAATGTGATGACAAAATTAGATGCGTCTGTGGTCTTGGCAAGGGTCTTTTCCCGTATGAGTACATCACCGCGTTCAATGTACTCAACCAGACTACTATCCCGCCTAAGTCAGCTTTTGACAGCAAGCTCCGTGGAACAAGCATCACCGATGATGAATACGAGCGAGTGAAGTTCGTGTGGGGGTACTATGAGATGAAATCCATCAAGGACCTACTGGTCTGGTACAACAATCTCGATGTAGTTCCATTCATCAAGGCTATCAAAGCCCAGCGCGAGCTATTCATGCGTTTCGATCTGGATATGTTTGCAGATGGGGTGTCTCTACCTGGACTTAGTGAAAAGGTTATGTATCAGACCTGCTTCAACAATCTCCAATACCCGGATAAGACACCTGCTAACGCATTCCAATTCCCACCCCAGCGCATGGGCGGCTACAAGAGTCAGGATGCTAAGGCAAAGCGGGAATTTGGTATGACACTTGATCACTTGGATACATTGCTGCAAAAGCAAAAGTATCTGTGTGGTTTATGCTACTGTCAGCTAACCGTCGATATCGCTTCAGCAGACCGTATCAACAACAAGCTTGGACACATCGGTGGCAACATATTGGTTAGCTGTATCAAGTGCAACACCGCTCGTAAGGACATGTCGCTCAAGGGATTCCGTTATAAGAAGTTGCTTGAGTTCAACTCGGACAGATTGGTGTATAGCATTGATAAGGAGGAAAAGGACATCTACGCTAAGATGAAGGCCAACATTGCTGGAGGCCCATCTATTATCTTTAATCGCTACGCTAAGCGCAATGAGACAAATATTCGCGGAGGTAAGCTCTGTAAGAAAATTATCGGATACGATGCTAACGCTCTATACCTATGGGCACTTGGTAATGAGATGCCATGCGGACGATTGACTACGATCGAGGCTTATGATGGCATTGTCAAGGACATCGTTGCTGATAAGATTTTCGGATTCCTTGAATGCGATATTCAAACTCCAGACCATCTTAAAGACTACTTCAGTGAGATGACCCCAATTTTCAAAAACACGCTAATCGATTGTGCTGATGAGAGTGTCATTGGTCATCACATGTACAAGTACAACGAGGCACGTAAGCAAAGCCGAGCAAAACCAGCTCGTAAGCTTATAGGTAGCTACTTTGGTGAAAAGATTCTCATATACGCACCTTTGCTTAAATGGTATCTTTCCCACGGTTTGGAGATCACTAAGACTTACTGCTTTATTAAGGCCAGCTCTCACAAGGCTTTTGATCCTTTTATGGAGGCTGTATCAAACGCTCGACGAGAGGGTGATGTTGATAAGTCGAAGGCGATGATTGCTGAGATGATGAAACTTGTAGGCAACAGTGCTTTTGGTCGATCTGGAATGGATATGAGCAAGCACAAAGAGGTCAAGTATGAGTCGAACGACAAAGCTATTAAGAGCAAGATCGAACACTTTACGTTCCACGGTTTGGAGGAGCTTAATGATTCTTGTGAGATTACGATGAAAAAGCGTCGCCTCAACAACAAGAACCCGATCCATTTATCGATTGCTATCTATCAGCTCGCTAAGCTACGCATGCTTCAGTTTTACTATGACTGTATCGACTTTTACTTCGATCGTTCAGACTTTCAATATCAGGAGATGGACACGGATAGTGGCTATATCGCGTTCAGCTGCGATAACCCATTCAAAGAATGCATCAAGCCTAAACTACGTGATCATTTCGATGAGCATAAGTATGAGTGGTTCCCGCGAGACTACAACGCTGAGGTAGCCAAGTTCGACCGCCGCACGCCTGGTCTATTCAAGGAAGAGTGGCGAGGTGATGCAATGGTCTCACTATCCTCTAAGAACTACATCTGCTACCTACCGGACGAGGAGCACAAGGTCAAAGTCAGTGCTAAGGGTATACAGCAGGGACGTGGTCACAATATTGATGTACTTAACCCAGATGGTTTCGAGACAGTTGTACGAGACCGCATCACACTTCGGGGTACTAACAAGGGTTTCAGACTATCGAAAGAAACCAAATCGATCATTACCTATACTCAAACCAAAACAGCGCTCAATTACTACTATGATAAGCGCCAGGTAATGTCGGACGGTATTTCAACGATTCCGCTGAATGTCTAAGGGGATATATCGAACTGATGCTTATTTTTTCCCTCTAAATATAGGGTCATGTCTTTTCAAGATCTACTGAAAAAACTCTACTATGATCCAAAAACCGGTTTTATCGGCACTCAAGCTCTGTATCAGAAGGCAAAGGAGTTAGATCCTGAGATTACTATCAAAATCGTAAAGGAGTGGTATGCTAACCAGACCGATATTCAACGATTTCAGGATCAGAAGAAGCGATTTGATGGCTTCAAAATAGCTTCACACAACCCCAATTCGTGGCAAATGGATCTTGCGTTTTGGGAGAAACGACCAATTTTGACTGCTATCAACATTAACTCAAGGTTGGGGTACGCAAAGCTCTTATCAAACAAGACGGCAGCAACTGTGTTAGCAGCGCTTAAAGCATTTGTTCACCTTCACACAGTTGATATCTTGACAAGCGATAATGGAAGCGAGTTCATGAACTCACAGGCTCAAGAATTCTTCGAAACTAAGAAAATTGAGCACTACAACAACGAACCAGGTGATCATGGAACCATGGGTAAAATCGAACGATTCAACAGGACCTTGAAGCAGAGACTAACTAAAATGTCTCCCAAGAGGATTACGCAAAAGCTTATCAGCGATGTTATCGAAAACTATAATAGCACGTTCCATCGCTCGATTAAAATGACCCCAAACGAGGCCAAAGGTAAAGTCATCGGGTCAGAGCTGGAACATAATCAAGGTGAAGCAGAGAGAGTTGAGAATGAGTTCGAAGTCGGAGCAAATGTGCTATATCGACTTAAGAAGCAGACGTTTGATAAAGAAGCTGCTCGATGGAGCAAAGCCGTCTATACGATCGTTGGAATTGATGGATACCGAGTCCAAATTCGCTCAAAAAATGGTCATACCCTCTACAAGGCACCAAACGATCTCAAAATGGTTAAATCAGAGACTACGAATGCTACTATTAATCGAGGTGATATTCTTGAGGCGGAGAAGATCTTGGATCACAAAATATACGCTCTGGAAGACCTGGCGTAGCCGGTCCGGTGGGCAGAGCCCGCACCAAAGTACAAATATCTGGTGAGATGGCTTGGTAATGAACCTGATTCCTGGGAACCGCAAGATAATCTCCGATTGATCAACAAAAATAAGAGATCTACCCTTGAAAAGGAGTATTGGGGTTTAAAAATGAGTCATAATTAGCTTGTAAATAAGTTTGATAGAGACATCCTCTGTAAGTTTTTGACTCGGTATATCATTCGATGTATTTTTATGATATTTTTGTAAATATCTGACTTGATATATAGATATAATAATGTGTGCAGGCTGTTTAGAAAAGAACGTGAGCTTGCCAAGCTACAAAGGAAGCTTTGGATCATTCAGGAGGTTAGTCGTATCAAGAATGAGTTGATGAATCTTGATGCTGTCGCTAATTTCCGTAAAACTGTTGTAAATCAGAAGTATAGAAATGAGTTGGAAGATATATTTGGAGTTCCATTCCATTGTATCAAGGATCGATATCTTAATCTTCTAAATGAGCGAAATCATATTTGTCATTCTTATGCTACATTCCGACACGACTCAGTCATGCCGAGTTATTGGTAATTTGAGTACTCATTTTTTATGATTCGCAACATATAGATACGATGTTCCCAAATTTCACATCCCTCGCTCAGAGAGAGCAGAAACGTCAGGAGCTACTTGAAAAGCTCAGCGACGCGTTCGACAAGCTAATGCCAAGCGTGAGATGTATCAGGGCGCAGCGTGGGCGACTGATATATCCAATGCTATCACTACCATAGCGAAGAAAACGACAGCAACAACCCAAACTGATACAGGTGTTGGCACTGATGAACCCATCCCTGATGCAGTGAAGCAAAACCTGAATGATATTATTGATCATGCGATTGCTCAATCTGACTTAAAAAAGTCTCAGTGGTGAAAACTCTGGTATAAACCCTGAGGTATCAACACCATCAATGGTAGATGTGGGATCTACAGCTAAACCAGATACTACTGATGCTGAAACTCAAGCAAAGCCTTCATTAGTTGATGTCGATGTTGGGGAGGATGCATCACCAATACCTGATACTCTATTTAGCGATGATGGACAAATCTCTCAAAACGAATTTAAGAAAGCGGTTGAGGAAATATTTGAGGTTTATCCGATTCTTGCTCAAATGGGTATTCATCCCTTGTTTCTAATGGACGTCAGCTAACGAAGTATTATATTGGAAACGGAGCTAAGACATACAGTATTAGATTCAACAAGATTGTCTTAGTTCCAAGCATTGATTGGGAAGAGACATACGATCATATTGGATTTGTCATCACAAACGATGTTAGATTTATCAATTATATCAACGAGAAACGTGAGCGAAATGAGATGGGTAAAGAGGATAAAAATGCACCGCATCAGGTGTGGCAGAGACTCATTGGTAATAAGCGTAGCCTATCAACCACACCAATTGACTATAAACTAAGCAAACAGCGACTTGAGGACAGTTTTCTATTTGATAATTCAACTCCACAACTTCCGATCAGTCTGATAGTAAATTGAAAATGTACTTGATCATTGTTAAAAATAAGGAACTACTTGAATCAAACGGTTTAATGAAAAAGATTGTTCCTGTCCTTAAAGGAACGAACAAAGCAACCCCTTTGATGCTAATGGTTATGTATGGATCAAGGGGAGTACTATTGGTGTTTTCGGTAAGGAAAGTAATCAAATGAAGCCGGCTATCATCAAGAAAGTCAATTGGCAACTCTCACTCAAATCATTTGTTGATATGGTCAGAGCGAAAGGTCTTGACTTAGAGATGGTTGGTGATGAGGATAAAGAAATTGATGCGAATGATTTCACAGAAGGTGTAGGCAAGGCACGGCAAGGTACAATGGCTGGAGTTGATGAAGATATGGATCAAAATCTATCTAACACTGACAACGATGCTAAAAAATCTTAACCGATTACTACAGCTCTATTTATTCTAAGGGGGTTAAAATCCCATTCAGACTCAAACCAATCGTTGAGTCTAAGGGTAGCGTTAAAACTCATACTGAATACTATTTTGGTGAGCCATCTGAAACAAGACCATTGAATATTAAAAATGGGAAACACAAACAAGTATCGGGAGAAGCGTGGAAGGGGTTGATGAAGACTATCAGATGGATGGATACATTCATATCGTTGCTCGATGGATTTGAGGATTTGGATAAATATCTCAAGGAAGTTGAGTATCCATTCCCATCAAATGATGAGGAAGCAGCAAAATTGGTTGAGAGTAAGAAACTTGATCAGCAAAGGCGTAAAAATCTCGATGATAATCTTAAAATAATGAATGATGCAATCCTGAATACGGCTCATGATATCAGACGACAAGGTATTGAACCCTATACTCAGGTTGATAGTGAAGACCAACTACTGAAGCTTCATGACGATTCTGAACGCGCTTACCAATCATACGGAGAAGCGCAAAAGCGTTATGAAAAGGCTAAGGAAGCAGTCAAAGGAAATAACTCAAAATCAGCTCGATCGGCACTAAAGGCAGCGGCATCAGCTATGAAGGCAACAAAGCTGTATTTAACGCAAAAGCTAAACTATATAGCATTGCGGCTCAGGAGAAAATCAATGTAGATGGCTTTGTTGATCGTCAAGATGATAAATCGGTTCGTGGAGTTATGAATGATATGATCAATCAGGTTAGCGGAAGCGGGTTGAAAGGTCGTGGTCTAAGAGGAGCAGGTGTAGCTCCACTCGATGGGGTAGTCAGACGTGGAAGAACCTACAATCTAAATGAGATTCAGGGGTTAGCAACACCAAGCGCCTATGTTTATCGACAAATAGGAAGCAAGTATATCCGTATCCCAGATCTTGATGCAAAGACTCTTGTGATTGTTCAACCTAACCGTCGCAAATGTGGGCCGAAGTGTCAGATTAGTAATAGCTTACAATCAATGATCAGAAGTCTCGTATATAAGAACCATATCGATCAGGCGATGTATGACAAGCTCAGCATCGAAGATAAAAAATGTTCAAAGAGATCCTTGCGATAACTCACCTTCAGTATAATTTCCACGATAAGCTTACAGATCCGCTTGAAACACTTCGCGCTGAGTATGACAAGCTCAAGGCTCATATTGAGTTAGGAAATGATAATCCAAGCATCATCAAACAGCTCAAGTCTCTTACAGTGGATATGTACAGCAATCGCCTTACCGATGATAAAGAATTTAAAGAAATTATCACGAGACTACTATAAACACTATGTTCTTCTTTAACCCCGCATTATTTCAGCATCCAGTGGTAGCTATGGCGATAACGCCGATAACAACGTC
This sequence comes from Phytophthora kernoviae, assembly GCA_008080845.1. Lineage (NCBI taxonomy): Eukaryota > Oomycota > Peronosporomycetes > Peronosporales > Peronosporaceae > Phytophthora > Phytophthora kernoviae. The sequence continues at coordinate 17,707 of VKKV01000170.1, read as the reverse complement.
GCTGAACTCAAAGCTATCATGAAGAATCTTATCATTCATGACCGCCCTCAGAAGACTCAGGCCGCTGTATGGGCCACTGATCTCGATAAGTCAATCAGGAAGGTAGATGCTTCGACCCAAACCGAAGGTGGCCGTATGTGGGCCTACCAACCCAAGAAAAAAAGACCGTGAAGACGTTTGCTCTCTAAGCTATGCCACTTCGCATGAGTTTGTTTCGGTATCCTCGATAAATGTTGATTTTTTATCGCTGATACTTACTTCAAGTATGGCAGACTCACCATCAGGACTTTTGGTGGGAAGGAACACACTATCACCAAGAACAATAATTTTGTCAGCTTGTAGCATCGTCGATCCCGCGATCTGATTAGGTTCATCAGTAGTTAAATTAGTTTTGAGCTCTTTACTTGGTAGGCAACCCATTGTTGCTATACTCTACCAAAGATATTTCTTAGAAAACCAGTCGGCTGTGTATGGGTTTTCATCATCTATGGGTCCATGCCGCTTGTAGTATGCTTCACGTCGTTTCTTATCCCTATGATCATAAGGTTTGAATGCCTTCAAGAGCGTTCGATCTTTATACTGAGCATAAGGCTCACCATTCCGCTTAAGACCCCCAAAAGATACAACGTGGCCATCAGCAAACACAGCATCATATTTTTTATCTTTCCGACGAGAAATACGGAACTTGAAGGCAACCATAGTCTATATTCACTCAGCGATTTTTCAACTCGTCGATTTGCTTTTGCTGGTCATCTACTCTATCAACCAATGCCTGAATCATTCTCACGTTATAAGCAGCTAACTTTGAATAATCTACATGAAGCTTTACCCCCTTAGGCTCTAACCATGGATCAGAACTTTGCTCAAGTTCTGTATCATTATCAGGGATACGAGCGACTAAATCTAAGAATCCCTGATCTAAAACATCCTGAGCGATCAGACCCAATTCTTTTGGTTTATCAGGATGTTGCTTCCATTTATATGATTTCACTTTCAAGGTCTTGTAGAGGCATTCCACGCGCTCAATAGTCACATCAACAATATCTTGCTTTAAACGACGATCTGATTGCATGACCATGGCCTCACATCCGATATAGCCATTGAATATAGCTGTGACATTCGTGTAGGTGATTGGAGTACCTGTAGCCGTCTCCGTAGCTCCTGAATCCGTTCTTAGTCGATACACTGTTAATCCTACGTTCCCCGCGCTATTCAATGTATAACTTACAGTATTAGAGACATGGAGAGGGGCTGATGGGGTGACAGTAGATAATCCAAGACGTCCAGTGTTCGTTAGAGTCATACGAGTTGTCTGATTAGTACCAAATCTTAGGTCATTAGATGTATAATTTCCAACCCAAGTAGCATTCGTAGATGTTGCACTAGTGCCATTATTGACCTCGATTTGAAATTGAACAGGTGAAATGTTCGATCCTTTAAATGTAAGCATCCTTGTATAGCTACTATCCAAATAATCCATTCCAGATCCAGTAATAGAGAAATATTCATTTGCAGGTGTTGAATTAATGCCTAACTCTGTTAAGCTTCCTACAGTTGTTATATTAGCTTGATTTCCATAAGCTAAAAACCCCTTTAGACTACCAGAGCACGTAATATTACCAGATGTTGAAAGGGTTGCTGCTGATATATTTCGACTTGCATCGACGAAAGCAACACTATTGACTTGATACCCAGCGAATGCGTTCATCGTTCCGCTACAAGCAATATTACCGATATTTTGGATATGCCTTGAGCTTGTGATAACATCAGTCCCGCTGATTCTGATCGATCCGAAGTCGCCGAGTGTCCCGCTGACCTTCACTGAATCATTCAGATTTTGTGCATCAAGAGTGCGGATCGATGCGATATCCTTGTTGGCATCAACTATCAACGCTTTGCCTCCGATAGCGCCTCCATATGAGAACCCAATAAATGGCATATGATCAAAGTTGAGATACAATCCCAACGATGAGTTCCAGAATTTGAGGTTAGGTATTTGCAAACCAGTTCCACCAGTATTCAGCGTGAGGTTGGTTAGTGTTCCAACCGATGTGATAGCGGTTTGAGAAGCTGTAGATAGTGCTCCCGTGAGTGTCGTAGCTGAGATACTGCTCAATCCAGTGATCGTTCGTGATGCGCCTGTGAAAATTAGATTGCCACCGATAGTGAGCCCCGAGAGCGTTCCAACGGATGTAATAGCTGTTTGCGAAGCGGTAGATAATGCTCCTGTGAAAGTCGTAGCTGAGACAGATGATAGACCACTGATCGTTCGCGATGCTCCTGTAAATGATAGATTTCCACCGATCGTGAGCCCTGAGAGAGTGCCGATCGATGTAATATCAGGCTGAGCTGCGGTCTTGATCGAACCATAGATGTTTATTGCTGTTAGTGAGCTGATCGTAGCAACCTCCCCAGATGCTCCAAGCACGAGAGCCTTGCTATTTGCCGCCATTCCAGGCGTGATACCATCCAGGAATGATGATAGAGTACCCACAGCTACCCCATCTACTGTTAGAGCGCTACAACTGATAGAACCAAGACCACTGATATCATTATTAGTTCCAGGAACAAGTGATACGCCTTGTGTAGCTATCCCGGGTGTAATCCCTGATAGGAACGTCAATCGATAATCATTCTTGTCAAGATACAAAGTCTGAGCATACTCATATGTCAGATAACCAGACGAATCCACCTTTAGGAAGTAATCGGGGTTATAGATGGTTGATGAGAAAATTGGCTGAGGATAATGAAAACCAGAACTCATAGTTGTTTTTTATCTCAAGCTATATAGAACAAGCGATTAAATACACGATCATGAGCGGAATTCCAAACTATGGGGCCTCCCTCCCGAAAAGTTCAAATCGTCAAGCATGGGTGATATACCAGCTCTTGACATCAAAAAGCTGTTCAGGATGATTGTCCTTGGTCCCTCATTCAGTGGAAAGAACAATCTCTGTTTGTACATTCTAAAGTATTCTCCTCACGTATTTGCTCATTTAACAATCATAGCCCGTAATCCTCAGCAAGAGTTGTACGAATATCTACGCGATAAGTTGGAAGATTTCATTACTTTCGCTGACCCCGATAGCCCACCAAAAGTTGATCAAGTACGTCATACCCCAATGAGCTCTAACAAACCTGAGCTTGTCATCATAGACGACTACAGTAATGATAAGCTACTCCAGAAGAATATCTTCTCACATTATTTTACAAGGGGCCGGCATTTTAAGTTGAGTACCATATTCTTAGCCACAGCTACTTTGCTACGGATAAAATGATTCGCTTGAATTCAGAGTATGTGGCGATCCTAAAAGCTAATTCGAAGCGTGATTTACAGATGGTTGTGAAAGATTTCAATATCAAGGGCGTAGATGATCGATCGATCGTCTATTACTACAACAAAGCCACCGAGCAAAAGGGACAGATGTTATTCATCGACTCGGTGAAGGGTCAAATCAGGTACAACTTTGATAGACCTATCGCGATGGAAGAGTAATTCCATTTAATCAATCAGAAAAATGCTTAGCATCATATAATTAACGATGTCAAGCTTTATCAAAATCGACAGTACCAACCTTATACAAGATGGATACAATTCCACTTGGAAATATCAATTCCCTGGATCGGCTGCTGACATCCATGAAGCTGTTTGTGCTGTTCAATCGATCAGCATGTACAACTCTGAATATAACATTGATTCGATGCAATTCGGAAATACAAACTTTAAAATCGAAGTGCCAACGGCGGCTACTATATCTGCGATAAGTATGAATCTACAAGATGGTATCTATCAATACACAAATATCAACGCAAGCATCCAAGCCGCTTTGATCACCGCTGGTGCATATCTGATCGATAGCGATGGAAATAACGTTTTCTATATCCAATTGGTCCAAAACAGTGTCTATTACGCTGCTCAGATCGATTTCTCGCCTACTCCTACTTCCCTCCCATCAGGATATACAAGACCCGCTACTGGGCTTTATTCCGTTTCTGGTACTGGGTTGCCTACAACTACACGCGTGCCTCGTCTGATTATTGACAATGCTGAGTTTGGTAAGGTTCTTGGTCTGACTTTAGGAACGTATCCCGCTGCCTCAGCTACTGTTGCAAGCGCTCAGCTATCAAATATTATTCCTCAAGCTTATCCAACGAGCTCATACATCGTTCGTTGTGATCTTATAAAAAATGAGTACATCGCCTCGGGTGATATTCTAAGTGCGTTTGATAGAGGTGATGCCCCAATTGGAAAGTTGATTAATTATAAACCAAGTCAATATGCCTGGATGAACTGCCACAATGGCTCTCGCTCTACGATCACAATTAGCATTTACAATCAGGATGATAAGAAAGTAATCTTTCGTGATACATCAGTATCGATCATGCTTCTAATTCGTCCAAAAAATAAGCTGATGATATATATATATATATTTTAGAAAGTAAAACTTCCAGCTGCCATAGCCTTTTTTCGCATAGATCGAATCTTAGCCATGTGATCCTTAGCCTCTTGACTGCCCTTTGCAATTTTTTTGGGCTTGGGCTTGGCTACGCCAACGCCGTATCGTCTCTTCACTTCACCACGGATAGACTTGATTAGGTTTTCATGCTCAGGCTTAGTCGCCTTGGATAGTAGGTACTTCTCTCCTGCATCAACTGCATCAGTTAGAACACCCTTTCGTTTAGCGTAAGATAGAGCTCGCTTAGCTCCCTTCTTCACATCAGTCATAGTTAGTTTTCCTCCTTCCTTATCAGAGTCGCTGTCATAGACACCAATACCCGTCATGGAACGAATGGCTGCTCTTGCGGGGATAGCCGCCGATGGCTGACCTGCATATGTTGCAAGAGCGGGAACTGCAAAATCAGCTGCTCTACTAAGTAATCCTGAGTCTTTGGCGAACTTAAAAGCTGATTTGATACCTCCCCATACCTTAGACCAAATACTGCTCCGTGCATGCCTCCACCATTCATATGCTTGAATGGATAGCCGATTTCCTTCTTTGTGATAGCCAGTCGCGTTCCTTTCCCCGCTTTAGCAGCCTTGATTGCCTTAGCGTAGCTCTCGGGATGTAGATGTAGTGTAGCTCCGCTTCCGCTTAGATCATCTTTCGATAGCGTTAGCGTTCCTGTCTTGAACGCTCGCTTGAGCTTCGCTTCGGGGATAGCTGATGAAACTGATAACTCCTTGAAAGGCATGGTTATATTATTGTCAGGTTTAAATCCTTCATCTTTGAAAATAATTGTGGTTTCTTGTGTTGCTTGGAATAGAGCCAAAGGATACAAAATGGTCCGCAATAATCTCCATAAGTCCCTTGATATTGCTTGGGGTTGTATCTTCCAATTCCATACTTAGTAGGGCCTGCTTCACCCATACTATCGAAATACTCACCGTTATGAACTGCCGTCCAATGGCCTACATTAAGATTAGGTGGTCGTAGTAGAATGAGGTATGATCCTTTCTTCGAAATTGGTTTCGTTATTTCACTTGATTCATAGATATCATCAAGATGAACCCCAATTATTTTCGATAGTTCGATTAATTCATGGTCGGATGTGATGGGCTTGATAAGATGGCTCATAATATTTAATTTCCTGAAAAGTATATTAGAAACCATATAGATTCAACGATGAGTGAAACTCAACTATCCGACCAATATTTGTACCAGAGTTCGCTCAAGAGCGATCCTGAGATCAAGGTATCTTCCGGCAAGCGTGTCCCGTTTGTTATTGATCTGAATCAGGGTTCATACCAGAATGGTGTCATTACCATTGATGCAACTGCTCAGCTTAATGGTTCTGAGGGATTCGCATGTCTTCGCGATGCTTACCTCATGCTCCCATACAAGGTATCGATGAAGAATGGTGGTACCGCTCAGACCGCTGCTGCCAATCGTTTCTGTGCTACTCTAAAGTGCGGCAACTGGAATGCCATCGATAGCATGTCGCTTGAGCTCAATGGTAAGACCATTATCAGTATGGCCGACTACAAGCTGTTTTGGAACAATATTCGTGCTCAGACAGGTTATAGTCCTCAGTACGTGGAAAAGCATGGTGCTGAGTCATTCCTTTTCCCCGATTCCGCTCAGTCCGTTTCATACAGCTCTGCTACAAGCTCGACTACCGGTGATGGATACAGCAACACTACTGCATTCACGTCTTCTTTCGCTACCACTGGTCCGCCGGTGGCGCCTCTATCCCCAATGATGGTCTCGTTAAGCGTCTTCTATCGAACCCTCCTACCGCTGATGCTGATTTCTCTACTTCGTGGCCTTCGGTAGGTGCGGCGGCTGCTTCTACTACCATTGCTAACCAAACTGCTCGCGGTGCTTTCGTTGCTGGATCTAACACCGCTGATGCGATCATGGGAACGTGGAGCTATATGCTCAAGATCAAGCTAACTGACCTCCACCCGATCTTCAAGGATCTTGATTTGATGGCTAATCCACAAATCCGCCTTCGCTTCAGAGTCAATCAGGGTACTTCTGTCGTGGCTGTAAGCGCTGCGAAGGGTTTGTCTCTAACAAGTACTACTCTTGCAAGCGGTAATGTATGCCCGGTAATGCTTGCGGCTACCACCACCGGTAATCCTATGGCTGGTGTCATCGCTAATTCGGCTCCATTCAGTGTTTCCTGGGGTGCTGTAGTCAATGCCCTTGAACCCAACATCGATGATACTTACATGCCTTTCACGACTTCTCGTCTGTATGTCCGTTCGTACATCTCGAGAACCCTCAGGCTATTATCTCCAAGCCTGTTAAGAAAATTCGATACAATGATTGCTATGCTCAGTGGTTCTATCAGCGAGCCGGTACTGGTAAGCAAGCCACTCAGCTGAATGCTGCATTCGATCTCCAACTATCGGCGTCTGTTAAGAATGCCAAATATGTAATTCTCCTTCCTTTCGCCGAACAGACTGGTAGCTTTGCTTCCGCCGCTGTACAACAATTCCAAAGTCCTTTGATTCGGCTCCTTGAACGCTTCACCCTGGTTCCAGTATCCGCAACTTCAATGTACGTATTGGTTCTCATCAGACGTTCGATATCAGCCATGACTATGACTTCCACCACTTTCACAATGAACTGGCTAAGATTGATCGATAAATGGTGATTTGACTCCTGAGCTGGTGAATGGTCTTCTTGACTATCAGACGTGGTCGCTAACTAACCGCGTTCTAATCGCTGATGTCAGTCACCTGACTGAGCGTGATATTCCTCAGGCTATTCAGGTACAGGGTGTCAATGCGGGATGCCAGGGTACCAACATGCTTGTATTGGTTGTGAGTGAGCAAGAGCTTTCCTACGATCGTCTAACGGGTGAGGTTCTTGATTTCACGACTGCTTAATAGATAAACGCTAGTAGTCGTTTAAGCGAGCAAAAAAGTTATTTTTTAGCTCAGCTCTTTTAGCAGCTTAGGACACTTTTCAATAACGAATTGGTTCTTGCGAAGGTAATCGATATAGCCTGGATTCATTCGACTGATCTGCTTGAGAGTCTTACCTCGATATTTACCCCAAGTCATCATGTATGAATTATCATCAGTCAGAAACTTGGAGTGAAGAAATATCTTAATTTCCTCGCTAATATTTTGACTGGGTTGGTTGAATACCCAACGGCAATAACCGGGATCAGAAGTATATACTTCTTCGATCGGTGCGCCCTTGTATTTTCCGAAAGTTAGTTCGTTCGACATTGTATGAGGGGGTGTATCTATATACATACCCCTTTAATTTTTTTTGAGATTTTTAATTAATTCAGAAATTACTGACAGTACGATCTTAGTACTTGAGCGGATCTGAAATCACCCTAAAATCCAAAAGGCGTTGCATTCGCCCTCAGGTGGTCGAGAGTTTGCGTCGTCGAAATTGCAGCTGGCCCGAAAGAAGGTTCCAGGATTGGTCTCGTTGGTAAATTACGGAAAGTAAAAACTGCCGGCGTAATGTTCTAAGTATTACTACTGACATTCCACACGTATTGATCCGCGACCTTCTCCTTGTCATTGTACTCGATCAAAGACTCGGCACATTTGCGCATACCAACTACATTTCCTCTCTCCTGTTCGTTGCTGAACTCTGTCAGCAAATTGTTCTCTGTCGTCCGACTAAGCCGTTCGATCTCTGCGACCGTGTACGCTATCGTAGGGGACGATAGTTCAGACGAGAACATACTCATCTTCTTGACGATCCTCGATGCTTTGTGCAGCTCATTGGGGGTCGTGCAGCATGTTGAACAGCCGATTACTGGACTTGGTCAACTTTGAGCTTGGGTCGTTGAGTGCCAGCAGCGCCTCCATGAGCTCGTCTGTCTCCAAGACTCTGGACCGTTCGTCATCCAGAATCGACAACTTGTCTCCAATTAGCACAGCTGTCGAGCTCGCTTTTGAAAATCTTTCTTCCAAGTCTTCCATCTGTGCACAGATTTGCTATGACATGACAAAAAGTATCCCTTTTAAAAGTTGACAACAACTCCAAGTTGAAGTTTCCACCCAAAATAATAAAAGAACAGCATGAAGAAGCCAAAATACCCTACATTCAACAATTGATCGGGTTTTGTCAGTCCCTCTTGGAACTTGCTGCTGACTCAGCGACTGTCGTGTTTCAGCTCAGCAATGCATGTTGAAATGTGCATGAAGTTACTGCATTGATGAACTAGCTGGCACCTGACAAGGTCTGAGACACACGAGTCATGTCTTTGAGTACTAAGATTGTACAAGCGTGAAGAGGAGCAAGGGATCACCGCCAGTAGTACATGTAAGCAGGATAGCTTTGGACCTCGAGACTGAGCCTCAGTCTTGAATTTACCCAGTGAATAGCAAGTGAGCTTTACGTGAGCATTTCTGGTGTAGTTGCCTTTGTTCATCTCGAGTGTGACGCTCTTTTAACTAGTTGTACATTTCGTCAGTCAGGGTTGCTCGCGTACTCAGTGATGGAGCCGCCGATGAAGTAGAAGACCGGGCGGCGGGCGGTGGAGGCGGCGAGTATCGCAATCTTTCAGTTCACTAGTGAGATGAAAGATGGAGTTGGTAGCACTTATGCAGAGGAAGTCTTCACTTTGTGTGTCGATGTGCCCGAGATTACCTCTCGAGGTCACTCGTATGGTTGCCCACGTCTGCTTGGCCAGAGCAGTTGTCGACTTTATTCCTTAGATTTCGGAATGAGCTCACTCGCTCACCCCTATTGCTAACCTCTTACATGCATTCACAGCTACACGGGCTCACTACAGCTAGTTGCCATGTTAATTCCTTTGCCCATGCTGCCATCGCTCATAAATGTCCCTTCGACTCGCCACCGCCGGTATTGCTCGAAGCCCGGTCGCTCGATCAACTTGTTGCTGCTCTCTGCCATTGCAGTAGCTCGCAGCAACAGTCACCACTGCACTCAATCTCCTCGCGAGACTCCTCAAGAATCTCGTGACACCCACACTGGTCGTTCACGCGTCTACAAAAAGTCCTTGTCGGGTGAGTTAGATATCATAACCAGGAATCTGCCTCTGTTGTCTCTTTTGCATTCACTTCAACTTGAAGTCCTTGTATTTCATTTGGGTTGTTTCATGCTACACAGAATTCGTCTCAAAGAATGTCGTACTGGCGGAATGGCTGCACTCAGCTACGGACATCCAAACAAGATCCTGCTTGCAGAGCACGCCAAAGATTGAAAGTATCTCCAGCGTCCAAGTTGTATTGCCATCAGCTCTCAAATACGTTCTCATACATGTAAGCCGAACTAGCTCACAATACCCGTCTGCTTTACTGGCGATCTGTATCAACGTTTTCGCTCAGTTGTTGCCCTTAAGCGATGGCGGCATATGACGACGGAAGGATGGCCGCCTCCGAGATGGTTTACCCAGTTGTTGTCGCTGTTGGTGCTCGCTTTCATCCGCGTCTTGGGGATCAGGCGGTGGCCGTCGCAGTTTTTGCATCAGTGTCTACTGCTGTTTTTTTAAGGCTGCGGTAGATTTGTACGGTGAGCATGGATCGAATTGCCCACCCCGAGGACTCCAAACGCGCGACTCAAGGGACTGACGTCATCGTCGATTTCGATCTGGTTATTAGATGAGCGTTTCGTTCCGCAATGCTGTTGGTGTAGTGAATGGTGTTAGTCTGCAAGCGTATATGTTTGATATGTTTGATATGTTTGTAACTTGCTCCCCAAGACCGCAGCTAGCAGAGTCATGTGCAGTAGCTACCCGATTGCACCAAATGATGTTTAAAAAGAGACTAAAGCGAAACCAGTGGGTCTCACTTGGTGTGACGACTATGGGGTGTGCAATCAAGACTTTGGGACAACAAGATCCCCATGCTACAGCCAAGACGGACGGACCGACCTTGATGGCCTACGGACTATTGATGGTGCAGATACTCAGCAGCACTTTTGGCAGGTGAGTACAATGAAGTTTTATTAAAGAAACAAGCGGTGACCCCAGTGAACCTCCAGAATGTGTTCATGTATGTGGACTCGATCGTGTGCACGATGGGGATGTTGGTGTTTGGACTTACAGGGCAGTTAGCGGAGGAGGCAATGGACAATGGACAATATTTGTGTGCTCTTCTCGCCTTATGTGTTGCCCATGGTGCTCATTATGTCGGTGATTGGTGTTGTTACAAGTCTCTTCCTGAAAAACCTGGACTCGGTGCGCAAGGCCATCGCCAGTGCACTCGAACTGGTATTCTTGCCGTTATTAAGTGCGGCGCTGTTCGGACAATCGCTTACGTTATATACAGTGGCTGCGGTGTGCTTTATGGGGTTTGGAGTGTATATCTACTCGCTGCCGGTTGAAACTACGGGGACTGAGGGACTACCTGTGTATACGAAGGTGGCGTCGGGAGAAGGAGTTGAAGAAAAGATGATGTAGATGATGTAGATGTTGTCAGCACTGTTAGCGAGTCAACCGCGTCCAGCAATGTATTGTGCAATCGATCAAATTGATCGTGATATGCTGTTGTGAACGCGGTATGTATGTCTGCAACCAGCTTGTCGGTCTGGGTTTGAGTGCCGTCGCGGTATTGTAGTTGTCGTCCTCGTAGTTCTTCCTCAGCAGTCTGACTGATGTTATATCAGGGCCCGATGTTTCTTACGTGCTCTTTTCCACCACAGTGCTAATCTCGAAATGCTTATCGAACTTTTTGGCTTCCACGGCATCACACTTAGATTCACAGTGCTATGATGTGTGGTTCATGCATATGTTTCACCACCATAAGTTGGGATAATCTGACTTTCCGCTACGACTCATCATGGGTGCTTTAGCAGCTTGATGAGCTGGGCGGAGGAATTGCAACTATAATAGGTATCATCCATTTGAGCTCCCAATGGACTCGTAATTCACTACAAGTATTCGAGACAACATAGTTGCCGATTCGCGAACGATGTTCGCTCGAAGATCATGTGTGTTGGAATTCGGATCCAGAGACCCTGAGATTATGCATGTTGAAGTGTTCTCGGCCCAGACCGAGATCTCTACATATCAAGATCGCCTACAGCGATCTTTACACGAAGAAGCTACTGCAAAGGACAGCAGGGGGTCGTAACCACTGTAGGAAGTATGAGGTAGCTCAAATACACCAGTTCTAAAAGATACCCGCATGACACAAGCAGCTCGGCGTCAAATAGAACCGCCTACAAATATGTGCGTTGCTCTTGTTCTTACTACACAAAGTCTCACCACTGACAATTTGATCCACAGCTTGCCATACATTGAGTGTTGTCGACGAATGCTACCTCGAGAATGGCAACGAAGCAGCAGGATACGGGTAGCGTACGAAATGGACTGGTTCATTGAAGTAGCTCCGACACAACTTGTGTCATGTCTAGTGTTGTGACAGTACCGTTGTGATGAATGTCCTGACTCGCAGTACCTCAAATGACTCACCTCACAATGATTGTAAGTGACTACTCTGTAAATCACTTGGTTTCACTAATGTCACTAAAGCGAACCAATCGACTTTTGACCAATAAGTGACCAGTACAGAATGTTCTATCTCCTTTTCTCATTCCAGAACCTGCCGCGTCGAAGAAAGATGATGAAGCTTGTGTGCGCGCTGGTCGGAGTACAAGGGAGCGCTCTCGGTGCGACTGGATGAAAGCGACTTGGTTGACGACTTGAAGGACGCGATCAAGGCAAAGAATCCAGCGACTATCACGTGCGACGCGCGTGAACTGGCGCTCTTCCTGGCCAAGAAGGACGGCGCGTGGCTGCGGTCCCGCTCAGATGATGTGAAGAAGCTGAAGAAGGGCGAGAAGACTGCTATAATTGAAGCGCTAACACATGAAGACGAAGAGCTACAAGGGGAGGATGGCCTTGCAGAAGTGTTGGAGGGTATGGCTCAGCCATTCACTGGTCAAATCCACGTGCTGGTGGTGATTCCGACCGATGTGGAGCAACCTGCACACAAGAAGGCCAAGACATCGACTGTCATCAAGGACGAGGATATGAAGTCGATTGCGCAGAACTTGGATATCGATACGTGGCAAGTTGGTGGCATCCTTCTCGACATTTGCCACGTCGAGTCAGATTTCCCTGAGTGGTTCTACGTTCGAGATGAAACGCTGGATATCATCAAGGTATTCAAAGACAAGATGAAAGCGGATCTTCACATTGTGTTTGTGGGTACGCCTGGTGTTGGTAAGAGCATGCTGGTCGTGTTGTTCGCGTTCTACATGGCTTTGCGTCAAAAGAAGCGTGTCATCTTGTTTCGAAAGAAGAAGGGGAAGGATTTTCCATGTTGTGTCTGGATACAGAGAAGAAGAACTGCTGGCGAATGAACAACGCGGAGATTGATGATCTCGACCCTCACCTTCATCAAGGCACTGAATTGTGTCTGGATGGGCTCCGGTACGGTGACATTGAGAGGCACTTTGGGAAGCTAGGAAGGTTCCGATTGCTTGCCACGTCTGTCCAGTACCCAATGAAGAACAACGACACCCCTGTACTCAGGCGATGTCTCGTGCCATTTTGGTCCAGTTTGGATTTGAACGCGATTGGCGCGCATCTTCAATGGAGCAAACACGAGACCAAGGAGAAATACTTTTACTCGGGTGGCAATTTACGCGATCTCTTGTCAGATACGATCGTTGTCATGGATTCGATTGACCAAGCTGTCGGTCTCGTCGATTTGCCTGTTGCAGAACTTCTCAATACCCAGTATGCTGTTGGATCTGTGAGACAAATTGATCGCTTACGGATGACGGGAATTCGAGCGAACAAGCAGAGCGCTTCGGACGAGTATACGACGTCGAGGTCGTGGTGTTGTGTGATCACCTCTGAATATGCATTGAGGCAACTTGGCAAGATTGTGAAGGCATCCTACTACGAGGAGTTGTGGTCCAAGGGTCGCATGCTTGGAGATAACGGATTGATGGGCATTGCATTTGAGAATTACGTGCATACAATGGCAAGGGATGGAAAGAAGATCGAGTTGCAGGTGAGGGTGTACGACCGAGTGAAAGTGAGACAACATACCTATGTTGCGTTGGAGTTTGAAGCCAAGTCGTGCCGTAGCGATGGAATGAATGCAGCGGAATGTGATACAGTCATGAAGCAACTGTCGAGTTCGAGTGACGATTATTGGTATCCCTCCAGTCGTTCTTTGGTGACCATCGATAGTGTCGCCAAGCTGAACATGGGTGGGCAGCACAACGTGGTTGGATTGATCCAAATCACGAAGTCAGACCACCACAAAATCGATTCGAAGGCGCTTGACAAGTATGCAGGGTTATTTCCGAACGGCAGCAGATACATTGCGTTGGTGCCAGACAAGGATACATGTGATGAATTTCGGCTCTCTCCAGTCGATCCTCCAACCGAAGTGCCGTTGGATGTTGCGTACATCACAACCTGGAGCTTGTGATGTCCGCCCAAAAAGTATGTGTGCTGTTGATAGGCAATGTAGCCACCGCTTCTTTTGCCGCATTGAGCTCCTTTGTTGTTGATCCCCTTGCAGCGTTGTGTTTCCATGATAAATGATTCATCTTGATCCAGAGGTGCATTCGTTCTCTGTGTCATTTACAAATCAGCTCAACGATGGTTATGTTTCACACGATCAACGTCGGGAAAGTACCCTGCGCTCACTGCAACCGCCGCGAGGTCGTTGCCCCACCTGGCGCGACCGCGTTTTGCGTGAATCACTGCAACAATTTGTCGCTGGGTCTGGCTCGGCAGCCGCGAGCACCGTTTGATGATGCTACTTCGCGAGCGCAACTGGACCCAAGTTGCGTCAATGCGCCTTATTTCTGCGTGAATCATGCCGATGAGCGCGTCAATTACGATTCCGACTCATCGATGGCGTCGAGCATGAATGAGATATATCTCAAATGTGGCCGTGCCATTGATAAAAGACGTCGTGGATCTTGCGGATCTCATGCAATCCGTTAGCTTCAAGCCAACGGACAAGAAGGATCAAGTTATGAATCTGCTTCAAAACTTAGAGGTTAGTCTCAGCAAACTCAGAATTGCGATTGCAGATCTTTAGAATAATTTCTATAATAGACTCAATGTGTGACATCGCGATAAGAACCTAAATTTGATATGAGCCAAACAAAAAAAGAGGAAGAAGATATTTATCAAAGGGAAAAGGGTTTTACTCGACCGCCAGTGCTCTTCTCATCAATCAGCTCTCTAAGAGACTTCTTTAATTTATCCAAATTGAGTGCTTCCATCATGTCTCCGTTAAGCTTTGGTGGTGACTCTACAGCCTCTTTCACGTCGCTATCAGGAGCAAACTTGACTCGCTTCTTGTGCAGATCCTTTTTGGATTAATCCGCATTCTGAATATATTAAAGTATTGATAATAAGTCGATTACTTTACGCTCGCTTGTCAATCCACAGGCCAACATACTTACGATAACTTTCCGAAGATTAGCTTTGATCTCTGGATTAGCATCCTTACCTTGGATAGCTACTTCCCCTGCAAGCTTCTGATACTCTTCAAGCAGTGCTTCCTTTGGATCTACCCAATTTTATGGCTATAGACAATTCCTGTCTTATTAAGCAAATTATCAAACGTCCCCTTATCATCCATAGAGAGTTTATCGTATGCATTTTTATCAATCTTACCATCGTAAGTCAAGGTCTTGACAATATCAGTAAGTTCCTTAGATAGATTAGATGAGTCACCTTTCCTAGCATCTCTTTTGTGTTCTGAGTTTTACGCAACGATAGCTTCCCTTGATGCAGCCGTTGTAGATTTACCATGGCGCCACCGATTGGACGATACCGAGTTGCTAGAGCTCACGGATTAGCTCGTTTCCCAGGGAGTCTTGGAAGGCTTAGTCCAGTTCCTTCGTAGGGAACAAGGCCAGTTTGAACCTTCTTTCGATCATACGTGCCTGGAGGAGTATTTACAAAGCTGTCGGATCGAATGTCACGCTTTTCACCAGGAGACATGCCAGGATACGAATCAGTAAGTTGATTTTTAGGCGTATTGTACATTTGTTTATTCTCCTCGTACGTCGGCAGACTCTCGTCTATAATATGAGGTCTAATATGAGTTGGTACTGCTGCTTTTGGTTGCTTCTCTTCGAGCGGATCATCGGGGATGGAACCGTACATGAATTATTAATAGCATTGTATTCGTCCCGGTAAGCATGATCCCTTATTAGATTAAAGCCTGGACCCAACCCATGGTTGAGAGCTATCATCGACCAGATGTAATTCCAACTATCGATTGTTAAGCCTCTAATGGCCCTATCACCTTTACCAGTTCGACTAAAGAGCTCACCATCTTTAACAACAAATTTCGCGCTCGGGCTCAACATTCCCTTAGGATTACCAGCTGGGGCTTCTTCTACCCCTCGATCCATCATAAATGTTAATAGTGCTTGGGGTATTGTTAGGCGATCGCTCTTTCTTCCCGATCTTCGCTGAGGATCTAGTGGTTGATATGATATCCTCAGAATCAACCTCTATATCAGTATCTCAAAGACAAGCTTGAAGGCTTTTGTACCATTTATGGAGAAGATAATATTCTAAGTGTCGATCAAATCAAGAAGAATGGGCTACAATTGGTGATCATCGACGATTACTCTAATGATCAAAGGCTGTGTCAAGCTATGTTCGTCCCATATTTTATCCGAGGGAGACACCATGGACTTTCGACAGTCTTCCTCGCTCACGCATTCCATGCAGGTTGTCCAAAGATGATTCGACTTAATTCTGAGATACTTATGATACTGAGATCCCCAAGTCGAGCTGATTTGCGAACAGTCCTTCGAGATCTACCAATATCAGGACTGACCGATGAGATGTTGTGGGCTTTCTATTCCGAGACCACAAAAGTAAAGGCTAGATGTTGCTAATTAATCAGGTTTCGCAACAAGTGAAATTCAATTGGAGCAAAGGGCTATACGATGGTACAAAAGTAGCTCGTTATTTAACACTTCTAATTATTTTTTATCTTTGGCTCAAATATAACACAACCATGTTTCCATCATTTTCATCTAAAAGTGATCGCTCTCAGAAGCATCAAAGTTGATCGATAGATTATCTCTCGAGAGTCGAATAGAAAAGACGAAAGAGAAAGCGTATAGTGAAGCTTTTATTGTTCCAGATACGTTCAGTTTGGATACTCTTAAACCAAGCATATCGACTGGTACGCAAACCGAAAGCTCGAATTCAACCACCACATCAAGCACCGGCCCGGGTTCAACTCCTCTGAATAATAGCGATGAATCCTCTCTTATGGGGGCTGAGGATGTTCGATCTCAATTTTTACGCTACGAAACTAAATTGGAACAAATGTACGATCAAGCAACTCACGCTATCAATCAAACTAGTAGCGCATATGAATATCTTAGGAATCAACACCAGCTTTCCCAACGAGAAAATCAAATGCTTCGTAAAGACTTCGAAGATGGTCGCCAATTATATCTGATGCTTCAACGAGAGAAAGAACGTGTTGAGAATAGTAGTGATAGTTCGACTCGGGAGTTGAATGAAGTGAGAGCCGGTTATACGCAACTGGGAGAGCTTTACACCATACTACAGCAAGCGTATAAAGTACTCCAACACGAGAGCAAGCTAGATCGTTCTGATTTGGAGCAATTGATTGGTAATTTGAGGCAGCAGGTGCGGAAGAGACAGCTAAGGTAGTATCTGCTCATAATCGTATCCGTGATCTCGAAATCGATACTAATAACCTCGTTCAACTAATTGGAAATATACAAGCAAGTCATACCGAACTCAATCAAAATCTATACCGAGCAGAAGTAGCATATAATCAGTTACTGGAACACAATTTGCTAACAAAATCGGAGAATGCCGGTCTATCAAAGTTCCAAGAAGAATCGACTAAGAAGCTAAATGCTTTAGCGGAACAGATTGAGAGACTTAAACAAAAAGATCAAATCTCTGATATCAACAAGTATAATCTATCTCTTAAATTAATCGCTGCGAACGAACAAATTGATGAGCTCGTCAAACGAGTAGTTGATTCTGAGGATATCATATCAACCACTAGATCCTCAGCGAAGATCGGGAAGAAAGAGCGATCGCCTAACAATACCCCCCGAAGCACTATTAACATTTATGATGGATCGAGGGGTAGAAGAAGCCCCAGCTGGTAATCCTAAGGGAATGTTGAGCCCGAGCGCGAAATTTGTTGTTAAAGATGGTGAGCTCTCTTTAGTCGAACTGGTAAAGGTGATAGGGGCCATTAGAGGCTTAACAATCGATAGTTGGAATTACATCTGGTCGATGATAGCTCTCAACCATGGGTTGGGTC
>VKKV01000016.1:0-104836 GCA_008080845.1 Phytophthora kernoviae | reverse complement strand
TCCAACAAAGGAGATCCTGACGCTGGTAAACAAGCTTTGATGTTGTAACAAATGTAACAAAAGCACTTGGCGGCGTCTCGACGCTCGTAAACGCTGCGGGAGCCAAGGACAGTTTGCTGCTTCGACTGAGGGACGCAGAGCTGGATGAACTGCTGCTGACGAACCTCGTGGGACCTCTGCACATGTGCAAGGCCGTAGCTAAAGGGATGATGCAGCGTCGTCATGGCAGTATCATCAACATCGGGAGCGTTGTGGGAGCTGCAGGGAACACTGGACAGGTCGGCTATAGTGCGTCCAAGTCGGGGCTTGTGGGGTCACCAAGACACTGGCGAAGGAGCTTGGCAGTCGAGACATCCGAGTGAACCTGGTGGAGCCAGGCTTCATTGAGACGGACATGACGGCGACCATGGCGGACGCTGCTCGGGATAAAGTCCTGGGGAACATTCCGTTGGGTCGACTGGGACAAGCAGAGGAGGTGGCAAAGCTGGTGGCGTTCCTGGCGAGTGACGGAGCGTCCTATATCACAGGACAGTGCATTCGCGTCGATGGAGGGCTCGTCATTTAGCTCTAGATACCAAGTCAGTTGCTAGTACTACGAGTGAAGACTGGATGCGGGTCTGACTCCGTTGTGGCGTTCTGTGAAGAAGCAAATGCCATGAGACGCGTGTTGGATGAAAGATTACTGGTGCTCTAAGTGCATTAATGGTACTCGTCAGTCAATTTTAGTGCTGCGCACCTTGTCGGATGGGTGGAAGGCAAGGACGGATGGGTGGGCAGTAGACCTCCGCTGGTGTCCAAGCTGCGCTTCGTTGATTTCCTTGTTCAGCCATGTGATCACTGCCAATATGCCAATAGCATTAGCCACATGATGGATATATACCAGCAAATAAAGTTCGCTTACCTTGTTGGTTGGATGCCAATAACTTGTTGCTGTCCTCCAGCTTTTGACTGAGCTCTTTAATCGTGTCCTGTGGTAAAAGGGATCTCAGTAAGACGACATCGCTGCCTTCAAAAGGAAAGGATTCTATCATACCTTCAGTGTTGCCACGTGCTCGTCTCGTTTGCGAATATCTTCCTTGGTAGATTTAAGTTCCAGTAGCGCTTCCTCGCGCTGCAGTTTCTTTCCTCAACAATCTGAACAGAACAAAAGTACGTTGTTAGAAAACAACTACAGGAAAATACAGTATAGGAGTCGCACCTGCTCTTGCTGCTTCATAATCTTGGCCTTCGTCCGCATCTTAGACTTTAGCGTTCGGTTCTCGTTTTGAATCCGTTCAATGATCTCGTTTCCCTGCACCACAAAAAAGTAGCCACGGGGTTAGCAAAGGTACAGAAGTATACCACCACATTACAAGTAGCCCTGCGAAATTTACCTTGTTGATTTCTGAAATGCTCAACTCCAGTTTCTGCTGCAGCCGTGCGTGATTGTCTCGATACATCTTTAATGATTCATCAACCTCCTCGTTGTGAAGCTTAGATGATTGAAGAAGATCTGTGTTCTTCTTGATCACTTCTTCCTTGTCCACAAGCTGCTGTTGCAGAGCATCTACCCGCACCTGCAAGGCGTTAATCTGTTTCTCTTGTTGGAAGACCTTTTGGTCCAACTGTTTATTTTCTGTGCGCAGCTCGTCCACTTCCTCCGTAAGTGTACTGCCCTGAGTGAGATCCTGCGATTGCGCACGCAGGTGCTCGATTTGCATTTCATGCTGGTATTTTTGCTTGCTCAAATCTTGAACCTGCGCTTTGCTTGCCTCTGCTGCTGCTTTTAATCCTTGAAGCTAGATAGCACGAGTTATGAGCTGGCAATTAGCCTCATACCACAGCATGTTGCAGCATTCAGCACATACCTCTTTCTCGTATCGTTCTACTAATGCGTCGATCTTGGCGTTGAACTCGTTTTCACGTGCCTTAAGCGTACTTGCTGCATCTTTGCGTTGGGCATCAAGCTCATCAGCGAACTTCATTTTCTCCTGTGACAATGTGGACTCCGTTTCATATCCTAATGCCGCCAGTTGCTGTTGTAGCTTTGATTCACTCTGCTGTGTCTGCCGTAGCCCCTCACTCGTCTGCTTGAGCGATGACGACAAGGACCGCCTACTTGCCCCGACCTGCGCCAAACGTGCTGCGAGATACGCCTTAATAGCTGCATCATCACCCGGGTAAAACCGCAGCGAGAGGTGTGTCAGCTGCTTGAATGGGTTCGTCTCCACAATACTAAACACTGACTGGTTGTTGCCATCCGACGTGTTCAGCACCGCCAAATAGCTAAAACCAATAATACATAATATAAAAATCAATCAATACCCCGTTTACAACTCAAGCCACAGATATGATAAATTTCTGCAGCTAGCACTCAGCTTAGCTGTTTTACCTCAGTGGAATAGGCCCCGCAGATCGTGTCTTCTGACTGTGCTGAGACTCCGCCAAGGAGGTTGTTGTGTCAGTAGCCTCCTCCTTTTCAGCCTCCTTCTCCTCCTCCTCTTGAGCAATTTTGTTACTGTCTTTTAGACAGCATTGCAACAGCTCAATGAGGTTGGCTGGGAACGTGGCAAAGTCCACCAGCAGTCTCTGCTGGGCCTTGAGCTCGTGGAACTCCTCTTCCGAGACGCTGAAAAGGTACAGGAAGTACGGGTCTACGCCATCGTCGTCCGTGATCTCCACGCGCATCACACGCTCCTTCTGGTTCTTGGCATTATTTTGCTACATTAAAAATAGTAATTTAAGAAATATTAATCATAATTCAAAATAGCGTTATGAATAACATTGAGAACGGTTGAGGACGTACGCGCACGCCGGAGAGCAGGCGGATGGTAAGCGGCAGTAGCTCGTCCCGGTCAGGATACTGCACCAGCACGTGGAAGCGCCGGTCGAACAGCGGCGCGTCGCGATCGAACTCTTCCATCGTTGTAGTCCTAGAATTACTATTGACTGATTAGGCGCCAAATCAATTGATACGTAACGATATGAGACCTTCGCGCAACATTTTCAATTTCAATTGAAGAAAATAAACAAAGCGAAGGCACATCGAAACAAAATGTATTTTTAAACATGAGAAAACTACTACTGTAGCTAGGTAGGACCGAGTTCCTACAGGTTGCCACGCAGTCGACGTGAACTGTACTTGTTGGCACCACTGTACTTGTCAGCGCCACCAGATAGCTCAGCGTCCGCGTCGACACCAGCGTCAATGTCAATGTCAGCTCTAGACCGCCCTCAGCACGCAAGCCAGCGTTGGCGCCCACTCCAGCGTGAATGCCACCGATCCCGACGTCGAGGCCCAGACCCGCAGAGATGCCGCCGTCACCGTGGAGTCCAGCGCCCAAACCAAGGCCGACGTTAACACCGAGACCAGTGGCTCCATCGATACCACCGTGGCCGGAAATGTACGAGTCACCCTTGACACCAGCATCCACGCCACCATCAACCGAGATACCAGCACCACCGTTCACACTACCCGAGATTTCACCGCCCGCTGAGATGTCGGCGCCGCCATCCACATCGACGTCCACACCAGCGTCTACACCAGCATCTCCCTTGACACCAGCATCCACGCCACCATCAACCGAGATACCAGCACCACCGTTCACACTACCCGAGATTTCACCGCCCGCTGAGATGTCGGCGCCGCCATCCACATCGACGTCCACACCAGCGTCTACACCAGCATCTCCCTTGACACCAGCATCCACGCCACCATCAACCGAGATACCAGCACCACCGTTCACACTACCCGAGATTTCACCGCCCGCTGAGATGTCGGCGCCGCCATCCACATCGACGTCCACACCAGCGTCTACACCAGCATCTCCCTTGACACCAGCATCCACGCCACCATCAACCGAGATACCAGCACCACCGTTCACACTACCTGAGATTTCACCGCCCGCTGAGATGTCGGCGCCGCCATCCACATCGACGTCCACATCTGCATCAATGCCAGGAGTGTACACGTCACCAGTTGGGATTGTGGCTTCGGGGGCCGGTGTCACATCCGTCTCGCCCTCCGTGGTCGGTGCAGGTGTCGACTGCTCCTGCTCAGTGGGTACCGTCGCGATCGGAGCAGGCGTGCCGTTGTCACCCACCGGCGTCGTGGCCTCCGGTGAAGGAGTGTACACGTCACCAGTTGGGATTGTGGCTTCGGGGGCCGGTGTCACATCCGTCTCGCCCTCCGTGGTCGGTGCAGGTGTCGACTGCTCCTGCTCAGTGGGTACCGTCGCGATCGGAGCAGGCGTGCCGTTGTCACCCACCGGCGTCGTGGCCTCCGGTGAAGGAGTGTACACGTCACCAGTTGGGATTGTGGCTTCGGGGGCCGGTGTCACATCCGTCTCGCCCTCCGTGGTCGGTGCAGGTGTCGACTGCTCCTGCTCAGTGGGTACCGTCGCGATCGGAGCAGGCGTGCCGTTGTCACCCACCGGCGTCGTGGCCTCCGGTGAAGGAGTGTACACGTCACCAGTTGGGATTGTGGCTTCGGGGGCCGGTGTCACATCCGTCTCGCCCTCCGTGGTCGGTGCAGGTGTCGACTGCTCCTGCTCAGTGGGTACCGTCGCGATCGGAGCAGGCGTGCCGTTGTCACCCACCGGCGTCGTGGCCTCCGGTGAAGGAGTGTACACGTCACCAGTTGGGATTGTGGCTCGGGGCCGGTGTCACATCCGTCTCGCCCTCCGTGGTCGGTGCAGGTGTCGACTGCTCCTGCTCAGTGGGTACCGTCGCGATCGGAGCAGGCGTGCCGTTGTCACCCACCGGCGTCGTGGCCTCCGGTGAAGGAGTGTACACGTCACCAGTTGGGATTGTGGCTTCGGGGCCGGTGTCACATCCGTCTCGCCCTCCGTGGTCGGTGCAGGTGTCGACTGCTCCTGCTCAGTGGGTACCGTCGCGATCGGAGCAGGCGTGCCGTTGTCACCCACCGGCGTCGTGGCCTCCGGTGAAGGAGTGTACACGTCACCAGTTGGGATTGTGGCTTCGGGGGCCGGTGTCACATCCGTCTCGCCCTCCGTGGTCGGTGCGGTGTCGACTGCTCCTGCTCAGTGGGTACCGTCGCGATCGGAGCAGGCGTGCCGTTGTCACCCACCGGCGTCGTGGCCTCCGGTGAAGGAGTGTACACGTCACCAGTTGGGATTGTGGCTTCGGGGGCCGGTGTCATCCGTCTCGCCCTCCGTGGTCGGTGCAGGTGTCGACTGCTCCTGCTCAGTGGGTACCGTCGCGATCGGAGCAGGCGTGCCGTTGTCACCCACCGGCGTCGTGGCCTCCGGTGAAGGAGTGTACACGTCACCAGTTGGGATTGTGGCTTCGGGGGCCGGTGTCACATCCGTCTCGCCCTCCGTGGTCGGTGCAGGTGTCGACTGCTCCTGCTCAGTGGGTACCGTCGCGATCGGAGCAGGCGTGCCGTTGTCACCCACCGGCGTCGTGGCCTCCGGTGAAGGAGTGTACACGTCACCAGTTGGGATTGTGGCTTCGGGGCCGGTGTCACATCCGTCTCGCCCTCCGTGGTCGGTGCAGGTGTCGACTGCTCCTGCTCAGTGGGTACCGTCGCGATCGGAGCAGGCGTGCCGTTGTCACCCACCGGCGTCGTGGCCTCCGGTGAAGGAGTGTACACGTCACCAGTTGGGATTGTGGCTTCGGGGCCGGTGTCACATCCGTCTCGCCCTCCGTGGTCGGTGCAGGTGTCGACTGCTCCTGCTCAGTGGGTACCGTCGCGATCGGAGCAGGCGTGCCGTTGTCACCCACCGGCGTCGTGGCCTCCGGTGAAGGAGTGTACACGTCACCAGTTGGGATTGTGGCTTCGGGGCCGGTGTCACATCCGTCTCGCCCTCCGTGGTCGGTGCAGGTGTCGACTGCTCCTGCTCAGTGGGTACCGTCGCGATCGGAGCAGGCGTGCCGTTGTCACCCACCGGCGTCGTGGCCTCCGGTGAAGGAGTGTACACGTCACCAGTTGGGATTGTGGCTTCGGGGCCGGTGTCACATCCGTCTCGCCCTCCGTGGTCGGTGCAGGTGTCGACTGCTCCTGCTCAGTGGGTACCGTCGCGATCGGAGCAGGCGTGCCGTTGTCACCCACCGGCGTCGTGGCCTCCGGTGAAGGAGTGTACACGTCACCAGTTGGGATTGTGGCTTCGGGGCCGGTGTCACGTCCGTTTGGGTGCTATCTTGGTTGCTGGTACTGGAGGAGTGTTTGATTGTCGTTGCCCCTTTTGGGCATGGGGTAATTGGAACGGTCGGCGATGGGGTGGCTGGGTCGTACACCATCTCGCAGTCAGTTGCATGAGCACGAGAGGCTGAGGCGAAGTCGGACAAAGCGACGGCCACGGCGAAAAGTTTCAAAAAGGTCTTGCAGGACAGCATTATTGTTGCTTGTAGTGTATTCACCGATAGCTTCGAGACGGAAGAAACGAACAGGAACAGAAGAAACCGGACGGGTACGGGAAGACGGACTCGAGTGATCGAGTGGAAGTTGGTGAATGAACTGGAGCATGGTGCGCGCGATCGAACCTTCCGTTAGAGAGTTTAACGAGTCTCCTCAGCAGTGGACAGCAGGTAACTGCTGTTGTTAGTGGGGCTGAGGATGTGACAGCCAGCAATCGCGTGCTATGAGGATGGATGATATACAGTCAACAGAAGCCTATACCAACACATGTACTGTTCCCTCTGCCTCGATGATAGATCTTATCCGGCAGTTCACCAAACTTATCCGTGGGTAGCTAAGAAGTGAAGAGTTACCCTATTCTAAGACGCTTTACAGCTTATGACGCCTCGAAAAGCAGCTCCCTCGCGCTCTTGACGTCGCAGAATTCCAAGATGATAAGTTCATAGTAATCGACTGAGTACAGTGCGAACTGATTTGGACAAGGAAGTGCACGCGCGATATATGACCCCCATTTTACCTCACACGCCACGCCTTCTATGGCCCATAGACTATGAGATTTTCGGCTACATTTTAGTCTCCAGCGACTATCAACACAAACAATTGTGAATGAGTCACAATGGCAGAAAATAATCCTTTGTCGAGGGAATTCTACAACACATCCAACCAGTTTATTCATATGTACACTCAAAACACTACGAGTTGGTTCTCTCTGCACCATAGACATTTACATGTTGCCACGCAGGCGACGAGCACCTTGTTTCGCTGCACTCACACCGCCCGCAAAATCAGAGATTTTGTCGAGAGCGCCAAAGTTAATTCCACCATTAGCACCGCCATTGACCCCGCCACTCGCGCCGCCATGAACACCGCCGCTGGCTCCACCGTGGACACCGCCGTTGGCACCACCGTTCGCGCTACCAGAGATGCCACCGCCGCCTGAGATGTCTGCACTACCGTCGACTTGGCCGTTGGCTCCACCATTGACCCCGCCACTCGCGCCGCCATGAACACCGCCGTTGGCTCCACCGTTCGCGCTACCAGAGATGCCACCGCCGCCTGAGATGTCTGCACTACCGTCGACTTGGCCGTTGGCTCCACCATTGACCCCGCCACTCGCGCCGCCATGAACACCGCCGTTGGCTCCACCGTTCGCGCTACCAGAGATGCCACCGCCGCCTGAGATGTCTGCACTACCGTCGACTTGGCCGTTGGCTCCACCATTGACCCCGCCACTCGCGCCGCCATGAACACCGCCGCTGGCTCCACCGTGGACACCGCCGTTGGCTCCACCGTTCGCGCTACCAGAGATGCCACCGCCGCCTGAGATGTCTGCACTACCGTCGACTTGGCCGTTGGCTCCACCATTGACCCCGCCACTCGCGCCGCCATGAACACCGCCGTTGGCTCCACCGTTCGCGCTACCAGAGATGCCACCGCCGCCTGAGATGTCTGCACTACCGTCGACTTGGCCGTTGGCTCCACCATTGACCCGCCACTCGCGCCGCCATGAACACCGCCGCTGGCTCCACCGTGGACACCGCCGTTGGCTCCACCGTTCGCGCTACCAGAGATGCCACCGCCGCCTGAGATGTCTGCACTACCGTCGACTTGGCCGTTGGCTCCACCATTGACCCCGCCACTCGCGCCGCCATGAACACCGCCGCTGGCTCCACCGTGGACACCGCCGTTGGCTCCACCGTTCGCGCTACCAGAGATGCCACCGCCGCCTGAGATGTCTGCACTACCGTCGACTTGGCCGTTGGCTCCACCATTGACCCCGCCACTCGCGCCGCCATGAACACCGCCGTTGGCTCCACCGTTCGCGCTACCAGAGATGCCACCGCCGCCTGAGATGTCTGCACTACCGTCGACTTGGGTATTTGGGCCTCCTGTAGTTTTGCTACTACCAGTGGTATTCGTTTTTGTTGGGCTTGTGGCCGATGGAGTTACCGAGTTGTTAATCACTTGGCAGTCTGCAGCGTGAGCGTTTGGAGCTGCGGCACTGAAGTCGGACAAGGCAACGGCGACAACGAGTAGTTTGACGAATATCTTGGTAGACAACATTCTTAGCGAATATGACAAAAGTAACACAGAAACCAGATCAGGAACAGATACACTCGTTCAGTCGAGGGAAAATTGATGAATGAGGTAGCCCTACAAGCTGCCCGCTCCCTCCTGATGAGATGAAGATTGGAGTGGCCGAGTACATTACCCAGGTGCTCATTGCAGCACTACGTATCCTTTCAAATTCAACGTACGGGCAGTCGACACACCCTCGTCAGTTGCCTACACGTGTGGATGGCTAGTTGGCTCTTCACTCGTAAAGCCACAAGTGGTGGTTGAAGCCATAAATCTTATCAGAGACATAAGGAATTCATGTTCATTATTTCTGGCGCTTTTAAAGCAGATGCTTCGCCACGTTATTCGACTGTGTGTGGCACCGAAAGACATGTGGTGCTCTTACTTAGCGACGGCATTGCTACCTACAATTGCTTAGTACAACCACAAACACGTAAAGAACGACAGAGCCACAATCCAACGTGCCCTTCCACTAAAATATATTTCATGACACTTCGCGAGAACCAAGCCAAAACGATGTCGATTAAACCCACAAACATACCACAAGCAGTAAGTTTGCTCGAAAGCATTTGTTTTCACCCTTAAGCCTTATTGATTGGTATTGGGAATGTGGGGTAGCTCGAACACCAAACTATCAGGCAGATTCGGCGGGCATCACGTTTGACAGCGCTGGATGCGGCTTAGCAGCTAGAATGCTCTTGAGTACTCTTGCATTGCGCATCACTCGATCGTCTACGATCCTGCGTGGATGCACTGCAGCGAGGGATACGCTGGAGTTAGCGTCGACGGCTGCGACGCTACAATCTTCCGAACCGGCCTCCTTTCCAGACGCATTATGACATTGCTGCACCTCCAATTGGCGAAACCAAGTCGCTGTTGAGCTACCCGCAATGAATACGTCGGACGGATCATATGGTTGCAGTATTCCCAATAACTGCAACGTCGCATTAGAGAACTCGTGGAACTCAATAGCACCGCATACACCATTTATAATGAGAGTCCGCTCCAAAATGGGAGTCTCTCTGCACAGAGCCTGGGTATCCGATACAGGAGATGGAATGTCTTTTTTCAAATGACTGACAAGTGCTTCCATTGCGAGAGGTCCCACATCAATGCTCGGAATGTCCACTCATGTTCGAACCTAGCTGTTGGAGTTATTTGCCCTGCACTATCACCGCCAGAAAGCCCCTCTTCATCCCCATCTTCAGTTTCTGACTCAGCCGTGTCTGGATACACGGACGTCAGCACACTTGCCTTTCCCTCAGTAACTCGAGCGTTGGGTAAACAATGTACTGTCACATCCTGAAATGTTCGCCAGCCAACGCCGGTGCCACCGTCCTCTCGCGGATGCATGACTAAGGACCACTTGCGCTCGTTCACCTTCGTATGTGCACTGCTTTTTATATTCCAAGACATCCAGTTCGTCAGGCTCCACAAGAGGCTTCTGTCTCGTAGTTTTTAGTGCTGAGGCCTTTCGTTTGCGATTATTTTTTTCATCCTCGCCCTCTTCGGCTTCTTCCATATCTTCTTCCTCTTCCTCTTCGTCGTCATCTTCCTCAACGATGGTTGCGCTAGCATCTTGTTCCTCCAGAGGGACCTCGCCTACAATCCAATCAATTGGCAGCAAAAGTTGTACACACTTACGACTTGCTTTCTGTTCAAGCTTCTCAACTGCCGCGGCGAGAATATCCCATGGACCCTTTGGACTTGTAGGTTTAGAAGATCGGGAAAGTTCTTTCATCGCATTTCCGCTTGTCTCCTCTTCTGAAATCCCTTCGCCAACTCCCATGGCACTTTCGACGTTGTTCTCGTCATCGTCTACTATATCATTATCCAGATCGTCGTCATTGTTCGCCACTTCATCGAACTCGAGCCCCTTATCGCCATTCGCTGCAAGTTTGTGTTGCTGCTTCGTATGCAAAACCCTATACAGACTCATAGCCACCTCACCAACAAAGTAAATTTCGTGGACGAAATCCAGCAGACCATCAATTAGACGCAATTTAGACACGAGGCACTTGCCGCCAATGACTGCAGTAATTACACGAGGGTGGCAATTTCTTGTACTGGATTCAATTGGTTGCAGCGTTTGCGCCCAAGTCTCCAGCTCACGACAAAGCATCGGTCCAGCAACAGTTACAGGCATGGAATTTTGTTTGTCTTCAACAGGTGAAAACGCAAAGATATTTTCGCACACCGAAGACGATATGCCGTCCAGGATGCATCCACTGAACATCCGTGAAAATTGATCGCGCAGTGCCACTATACCCTGTCGACTCAATTCTCCAGCATGGGCGACTGGTTTGCTTAGATCTTGAGTGGAAGAAGGAAGCGTTTCCGCTGGTGTAGACGCAGCTGTCACGGGTATGCTAGGCTTTCGTTTAGCAGGGGTAGATGTAGGTGCTTTTTCGTAGCTCCTGCAGCAGCCTTTTGAGACTCGTGTGGTACTATTGTTGATGCAGGTGTCACCGGTTTGGAAGACGCCTTGTGTATGATTAAATTGATTCCAGCTGCATCTAGATGCTCGAGCAACAGGATTCGCGGGGAGTGACGACATCTTGTTGGCCAGGTAGGTCAATTCCCGTCTCTTCGCTCGGTGCTTCATTGTCGATTCCGCCGAGTGATACGGCATTCAGCTGTTGATCTTTTCGGCCCAAGTTGATCTGACCTTGTGCCTCTTCTAACGTAGAGCAGAACACGATGTCCTTCTGCGTAGCACGCTGTAGTACTGGAACGATGTTTCTAAGCGAAAGTTGTGAGCTCAAGCGCTGGAGCAAGCTTTTCATAGCTATTGATTCTAATCCCTCTTGTTCATGTTCCCCATTATGTTCTGTTTCGTCAGAGCCAGCTTTCTCATCGGATGAGTTTGCTTTTATTTCAGCTTGGATCGCATATCGAAGTAGCTTGTACATAGGTTTTGTCACAGGTGGGCGGCTTAATTCACTCGCTAGAACAATTGTATGGAAGTGTGCATTGGTGCTCTGCAGCGAATTTAGCACCTTGTCCAATGACTTTGCTGCTAGGGCAACTTTGTCGGCACGTAAGTTGGGTGTTGAAGTAAGTCTTGCGAGAAGCGCCACGTCAGTTCGACTTTGCAGGGGCCCCATCTGTTGATGCCACAGAACCTTTATCTGCTTTCACCAGTGAAAACCACGGAGCTACGTCCAAATCTACTTGCAACAGTAGCACACCAGAATTATCTGGTGCTTCGGGGATATCTAATGCACCTGAATTGTCTTCAGCAGAAATGACAGTAGGCAATACTTTAGAAGTTGTCGATTTTGCCATCCACTGAGCAAGTGAATCATATGACAACTTGTCGTATAGCCAAACACCTTGCATGCGCCGTCGTTCCTGCTCAAGCAGGGCCTGGTGATCCTGATCACCACTAACAGCCTCATCGATAGCGCGCGTGAGAAGACTTCTCACGCCCTCGATCTTCGCTTGTTGGGCAGCTGGAGCACTATTGGTGGCATTTGTCATTTCTACAGTTTCGCATACGACAGGTGTCTCGCTGCACAAACTTCCGATCCTCTCTTTCAATCGTTCGTGCAAACGTTTGCTGCTATAAGGTGCTGTGTAAGCCGCAAATCTCATCATGTCAAACCTTTCCTGAAGGTCCGGCTGTAAACTACTTAACTCATCCTCCAGGGCTTTGGATCGAGCAAGTCTTTCATTTTCCCGAATTTGGCGGCGCGTAACTTGCTGGCCCTCTCAGTCGTTAACCTCTCAGCATTCTCTTCTGTTTCATCAGATTCACCATCATCATCATCATCATCATCATCATCATCATCCGCGTCTCCCTCATCGTCTTCGTCCTCAACTTCCTCGGATTCTTTCTTTAGTTGATTTCTCAGGCACCTTATTTGTGCATGCTGGGCTTCGTCGGCCAATTTACACACTTCACGAAGTGTTTCCAATCGCCAATCCCATTTTTCAGCGAGGTCTGCTCGTGGAAGCATACTCGTCGCGATCCCTTCTTGTCTATCTGTTTCCGTATCGGGGTTGTCTCCACCGACGCTCTGTTCTGTCAGAGCCTCCTTATCCCCGATATCAACATTCCCAATACCTCCTCCGTCTTCATTTTGAGGATTTTCTTCTTGGATAGTTGGAGGTGGCTCAAGAGGTGCAAGCATTTGAAGGATGTGTTTTGCTTGCTCATAAAGGGCGTAGCAGTCACAGACCAGATCCGGGCTGAAATAAACATCACTGAATTCTCCCGAGCTGTTGCCGCCATTGTGCTGGTAGAATATGCTGACATCTGCTCTGGGGGTTAATTCAGCAAACGTTACTGCTTCTGGGGATCTCACGGCATCTAGGATTTCATCGACAAGAAGAGCCACAAAAAACAGGTCTCCCGCTCCTCTACGCAGGCAAGCTGCTTGCGGCGGCGTCTCCAAGCAGCAAAATTATCCTCGGCGACACAACTTAAACGCACTTCTACAGGTAGACCCGCTGATAAAGTATCACTGCCTCCATTCAATGCGGTTTTCCCATAGCTGATCCGGGGATGAGGATCCGCATCCAAAACCCACTTCTCCAGAAAAATGCCAGCCTTCGACGATTCGAACGTAAACACGAACTGTTGAGTTTCCCCGGCAGTAGCGTGCCTCCAAGTTGTGACACGGAAGTGCACATACCGGCTTCTAGCTCCTGCTCCTCCTTGCGAGTGCGGCGTCCACGTAAATGACCTGTAAGCCCCACACTCTCATCTTCGAATCGAGCACGCCACCATTGATAGTGAACAATGGTGCCCCCATTGTTGGTTATCGCTAGAGATCGCTGCTGCTGCTCGCCGATAGGAGTGTAGAAGCTCAGACGAAGAGGCGTGTAGCTGACCATGGGGTCACTTTTACTTTGGATCCCTTCATCTTCTGGCCTTACAGCGGGATCTTCATCATCATCCGCGATATGCACAATCCGCAAGCTTGGGCCTATGTATTGCTTACTAAGCTCCTCTTTGTCTACAGAGCTCACGCTTGCCTGCGACGAAAGAAGTCTACGGTGGCGTGAGTTGACACCGTCCAAGCTAGCAGAATACGAGCGTGCAGATCCTTCTTCGTCGATTCGGCCACCACCACCTGCCGCAGAATCCGTTGCCCAAGCAAATAAGTCAGTTGTTCCACAGCTAGCTGGCTGCTTGCACTTTGCTGCACTTCATGGGGTTGTAGCACATCTAGCTGTTTCCGGAGACGCCATTTCTTTTGCGCCAATAACTGTAAAGATTTCTTCTCCACCTTGGACAGCGGTCTTGATGTCTTCTGCTCATTCTCCTGTTTGGCGTCATGATAATCAAGGGGTCGACGAACCCGTGGACCAAGTTGCGTGCTTTCACGAATAGGACAGAAAAGTCCGCTGAAGATGTTTCCCACAGGGACATATCGCGTCCCCTCATTCCGCAAGCTCACGAGCCACACGTCGCGACCCACCTTGTCGCTCAGTGGTCGTGCTTTTTGCAACGTGTCGTACATCTCACGTTGCTCTCGATAATCTGCTGCGCGACTCATCACGAGTTCTTTGGGCTGCTTCCCCAGCCGCTTTGCGGCGCGGGTCTTGAATGTTTCCCAGTCGCGGTTCATCTGACGCCACTTCCGTAATGCATTTTGTTGGCGCTGTTGGCCAACTCGTTCGTGGATAGGGAGTGAGTTCAACCATTTGCGATGTGCCACCGCTTCCTCACGACGTTTTCGTGCATCGTTTTCTAGTTCTTGCTGGACTAACTTCCGCACACTACCATTTCCCCACCACCAGACTTTCCGTCGGCCACTTCGCATATTGTCTTTCGTTTCATCGAAGCTAGCATATGCTGTGGCGAAGTGGTTGTCGCACGCAGCTCTGATGCCCTGGGCTGACCACGCTGCTCAGCTAAGAATTGATCGAAGCGCTCGACGTCTTCATCCCCTCCGAGCGCTGCATAGGAAGCCAGCTTTCCGGATTTTGCATCACGAGTATGGTGCTGGTTAACAACGGCCGGCGTAGTCGCAGTGCTAGCCAGGCCTCCACCACGTACTGCAGCCGGGACAACGACCGCCGGTCTATCAGGGACGCTCCTTGCGATGATGATCGTGCGAATCTTGCGGCTATTCGGTGACTCAGCGCTGTTGGCTGCCGATGATTTACCAGACGGTGACGCCAGGCTTGACTTGGACACGGACTCATTCATCGCGCCGGGTCCGCGGGTTTTACACTGTAAACTTTACAGCACAGTATGGTTCTCAGTTTCAAAGCGTCGCAGTGGCGGTTTCCAGCAAATGTGGATCTTTCGAGGAGTCACCAAGCAAAATGCCTGCTAGATGGCCAGAAGGGGGAAGCGCCTGCCACTTTGGGATGCTGTTTATAATGGAGACACCATGATGACCCAGAAGTTACTCCTGACACCCGCTGGTGCGGCTCAAGTGAATGTTCCTCATGGGGTACACCCAACACCCATTTGTATGCTCAGGCGAAACTGGACCTTGCGCTAACGCAAAAATACTCCAATCCTGGTCGCAGCTTTGGCAACAGACAAGTGTCCATGTCGCTGTGCAGCACGGCCACGCCAAACTACTGAAGCATTTGCTTTTCACTGGCGCCGACGTGAACGCTCGATCGGTAAAGGCACCAATCTCCTGCAAGATACCGTACACAATAGCAATTCCACTTACCATATTTCACCCCCTAGATCAACGGCACGACCCCGCTGCATCTGGCTATCGAGATCAATCGACGAGACATTGTGCAGGATCTACTGCTCACAGGCGCCAACCCACTACTCCGCAATGTACTGTACAGCCCTCTTCCTGCATATCACTTCTACTAGGTTACTGTACTTGATTTGCAACTCACCACAGCTCTGTTATTTCAGTTCACAGGTCAAACTCCGCTGCAGCTAGCTGTGAGTCGTGGCTTGAAGCCAATTGCGACGTTGCTCCGCCAGGGTGTTGACAGCCAGCAGACTCTGGCCAGTCTCGAATCTGCAACGCTTTAGACGTCAAAACGCCGTGCATCCACTAACCTCATAACTCACAACTCATTAAAAAAATTAAACACGTACCAACTGGTTGAAAGCTGCAATTGGCCGTGTCCGGTGCTTTGTTGCACTTGTATTGTCGTTCATAGCAGTCCAATCTGTCAGCTCTGCTTCTAAGGCTTAAGTTCTCAGAAAAGTGGGTCGTCCTTCATAGGAGCACTGCCACCTTTAAGCGACTCCGGAGCTGAGAACATGCGGTTCACATCTGTGTGGTTGTAGCTCTCTAGCTCTTCTCCGTCCAGGTCGACAGCAGGGAAGACCCCCGTCTGCTTGTTGCGCTCCTCTGAGCCAAAGAGCGGCGGGTTCAGGACACTGACAGCGTGGAGTTCGTCCGACTGGGCCTCTAGCTCCACAGCTTCAGCAGCTTTGAGAGCTACAAAGAGAACCCTCCGTCACTTCTTGGTACTCTCCTTGGCTCTCTCCAACGTCCAGTAGCCGCACGCGGCCGCTGCCACGAGTAATCAGAAGCGCGTAAACGTGGTTCTGGAACTCCAGACGAACTGGCTCGCCCTTCTTCAGCACCTCGTGCTGCACCGAGAAGCCACACTCATCCGCACGCACCAAGTATCGTCTATATGTTTAAAAAATAAAATTGTCGATTAAGTTAATTATTCAACTTAAACGGGTAATCTTTGAGAGAAACGTACCGAGTCTCCAAGGCACCGTTGTTGCTGGAAATCACGCGCTGTTGCTGACGAACGTCGTCCAGAGAGCGCACGAGGTACGAGGAGGCGCCTGTGGCGTGTAGAGAACGAGAAAGAGGGCGCACAACGGTGGCTGAAGCACGCTTCGAGAGCGTCGAGAACATCATTTCTTACTATAGTTTTTTCCTAACGAATATGGAAGTGAGTCATATGATATGCCCCATATCTTAAGATACTGAAAGAAATGCTATATACTGATTTTATTGCGCATCATGAACGCTTGCATTGCCCGAGCTGGTCGATTGCATGTCAGCCCCGATAGGCAGTGCTAGGGTAGTCGACGTGGTTGAGGTATCATTTGTCACGGTGACGCACGAAGGAGACTCGTCAGTCAAGGTCGGCGCCGAGATATTGATGTCGAGATATTCCACCGCCACCATCATAGCGCTGCTGTTCGCGATACAGCCCGACGCACCTGACGCGCAGATAACGATTTTTTCCCGCCGAGTGACGTCTTGAATAAGTTTCCAGCAGTGCAGTCGGCCGCCTCGCCATCTACAGACGCACTTGAGATGGCCACGGCGTCGTTGAGTGCAGACACGAAAGAGTCGAAAGGTATGACCGGAAGGGCGCATCGCACAGTCTGCGGTCGCGGCAGTGGCGTCGTTCCCTAAGGTTTCCACGACGTAGCCAGCGCCGTCCACGAGCAGCAAGGTCGGTGGTATCAGCGGTTATGCTCCTCCCTGCTCGACGAAGTACGCCGTGCTAAACACCGTGGACTACAGTTGGACCGATGACAGAAATTCTGCAACTACGCGCTGTCAAGGAGTGGCTCAAGCGACTTGGCGTCAGGTACTATTGACAACACCATTGTTGTGGCCCACTTGATGGGTGGACTCGTAGTGGCTAGCGCTCTCGTGACAGGAAAATGTAGCTTTATGTCACGAAAACTTTGGATCTTGAGTCAGCTAGATAACGAACGATCTGGTGCGTCGCCTGTTTTAAGATAAAGAGCAGTAGCTAGCTTCGCTAACCTCAAATATATTCACTTTGTTTTCCTCTTCAAGATCCTCGAGTCTCTTTTAAGTCCTGTTGTCATCGGGTAGTGTCATTATGAAGTCCTCTGCCCTCCAACTCCACACTTCCTCGCTCAAAGTAACCGTGAATACGGCCATCTACCCAAGGATACGTATGTTCGTGAGTGGGTGCTACCATATTTACAACACTTTGGCGCGAGCACATCGTGGGTGGCGATGAGTGTACCAATGGGCAGTATGGCGTCGGACTATCTGCAGGACGTTTGCAACGATGAGGTCAAGATCTTTGCGACGGAGATATTCTCGCTTATCAGACTGCCCCGTGTCCACATCTCGCAAGCCAGTCGTATATCAGTATGAGAAGTACAGTACACCGGAGCTGAATGCGGCGTATACTGCTATCCAGGAGGCTTACCGTGGGAATTTGACTGCAGTGCTATACAGTAACCACTATGCGGGGGTTGTATCGTCCGTTGCATTCTTGGCGGGGTAGCGATCCCGCACAAGTCTCTTAAGAATGACGCTCTCGTGGAGTTCTACAGTTGCACCGGCGGGCTTCCAGTGGAAGAGTTCGAAAACAGCTATGCAGATCGGTTCTACGTAGCGCACTTAACCCATGCACATACGGCGTTTCTGACCCATGACGCGCTGTTCGACGACTCCCGAAAACCAGCCAAGTGGTTCGAATGTTTACTGTAAAAAAAATCTATGCAATTTTTTGCTTTAAAACCTATTCTATTTCATTGTTTATACAATTCTATATCACAGGTTTTAAGACTTTTCTTCGAAAAAGTTCGTCGCCCATAATAAAACACGAGAGAAGAATGGCACGCCGAAGCTCGAGTGACGCCGTCCACGGGACTCCTCGTCATCCACCGCTCGAGTCCACGGTCGTCACCTGTCCTGCTTCCGTCCTAAATGTCGCTATACCCTCTCTTCCCCTTCCACGGGTCGTGAAGAAGCTGTAGACGAAGCCTCCAGTCCCAAGCGTCTCGAGCTCTCGTGTCACTGCGAACGGCAAGTTCTCGAGTGTTACGTGACTCTTGGAGAACCTACAGAGGCAGATCTGGATACTGTGGAGGGTCTGTATCTCTACCGCCTCCGTAAGTGGAGTGAGCGCTTCGTAGCTCGTGATTGGACGCAAGAACGCGTGTGTCAGAAGTGGAAGGAGAACCAGCAGCGGTTTCTCCTCCAGGAGGCTGTAGATGGTACTGAAGACACCAAGAAAATGGCAGAGAAGAGTACAGGGAGTACAGTTAAAAGAGCTTTCTCCAACTTCGCTACAGCTGCAGAATTGCTGCTGCATTCCCGTCAGTTTGACGGACTCTTGAAGGCTGGGGTGTCCCCTCAACTACGTGGACAGGTGTGGTGGATGTGCAGTGGGGCGGCAGAGTTGAAACAAGGGGCGAAGGAGAAGTATCCGACACTTGTGAGACGTCTCCATACGTTGAGCAAGTGTGCGGAGATGGACATTGAGAAGGACCTGCCTAGGACCTTCCCTTTGGCACTACGCAGCTCCATGAGACACTCACAGGAGGCTGTTGAAGGGAGTGATAACTTTGGCGAACTACGACGTGTACTACAGGCCTATTCGCTGCGTAATCCAGCGGTGGGGTACTGTCAGAGCATGAACTTCCTAGCGGCAGTGCTGTTGCAGCATATGGGCGAAGAAGAAGCTTTCTGGGTCTTGGCAGCGATTGTGGAGGAGCTCACGCCACAGTATCACACACGCACTATGACAGGAAGTCGCGCGGACCAGCGCGTGTTCTCGGATCTCGTGACGCAGAAACTGCCGACGCTCGCGACGCACCTCCAAGCACTAGGCGTGGATTTTGAACCATTCACTCTCAAGTGGTTCCTTTGTCTCTTCCTGAACACACTGCCTTTTGAGCCAGTTATGCGGATCTGGGACGTGTTCTTTGTGAAGGTAGCCATGTGCTGCTACGCATGGGGCTTGTGCTCCTTGCTAAACCAGCCGCGCATCCTGGCATGCGATGATGCGCTTGACGTGTACGAGATGTTTAAAGTCTCGCACGAGACGTTGCAGGAACTCACAGCTCCATATCGGTCGGGACTACTCAACCGCGACGAATGTGTGCGATACACTGATTCGGCTCGCAATGGACAAATCTTTCTTGGGGTCGATTCCATTTGACTCTCTGCATGAATTACGGCAGTACTATCGGTATGAAATTGAGGCGGAATTGGAGGAAGTTGAAGCTCGACGCCTGGTGCGCCGACGTAGCGAGAAGGCACATGCAGGTGTGGCAGCTT
The DNA here is from genome assembly GCA_008080845.1 of Phytophthora kernoviae. Classification (NCBI taxonomy): domain Eukaryota; phylum Oomycota; class Peronosporomycetes; order Peronosporales; family Peronosporaceae; genus Phytophthora; species Phytophthora kernoviae. The sequence goes on along the minus strand of VKKV01000016.1, from coordinate 85,435 downwards.
CAGAGGGGGTATGGCACTAGTAAACGGGGGCAAGAACGTTGACTTGGAGCAGGGAGAAAATGAAGGCTTAACAACTTGCAGCTCCCGTGAGGACACTGAAGACAGCACTTTGCTGATGGAGTACGACTTTGTGGATGACTATGTCTCAGGCTCTGGCTCGGAGGCATCACCAGCACGGCACATCCGGTTTATAGACCTCTACGATAGTGATGACAGCGCTACCGACTACTTTGTAGACGTCATGTATGATTTTTCCCTGCAGCACCACTGTCGCTAGAATCTATTCGCCGGATCGAGAGTGCATCAGGAAGCAGAGGAAAGAGATATCTATTGTATTCGTGTTGGATGGATGCTGAAGGCCGAGCAAAGTCAATCAGACATACTTTTAGCGCCGTCTTACTTGTGTCGTTAACGCTGGGTCTCTTGGCTAGCGTTGTGGCTGCACTGCACATAATACTACCTTATACAACTTGGTACGGCAATTTCGAACCAGTGTAAGAATTTCCTCGCAGGTAACAGAGCCGCGAGGTTCATAGTGTGCGCCATTTTCATGAATGGCCTCACGTATTTATTGATGAACAGCTACGTTGCTTTGTTCACTTGGCATGTCAGCGGACACGAAAAGTGCTGGGGCATAGCAAAGCTCCACATTATCGTGCAGCTCAATACCCACTTCGGTGCCCTTCGCAACGCTTTTTTTCCTGTTTGACTACTGATGCGTCAACGTAATGAGCAAGCTAATAAAGTTATGTACGCTACTTGGAGTAGATTGTAGCTTCCGTAACGACTATAATGATCGCGCTCTACTGAGATGGAGTGCATGCATTTGACTATGCCCCTGGCTCAGGATCAAAGGCATCTCCAACACATCACTTTACAGACTTTTCTACAGTGTTGCCGATTACTTTACGGGCGTCATATATGATTTTTCTGTACAATAACCAGAATGCGTCGAAGGGAAGAGATTTCTATTGCATTTTGGATGGGTGCTGAAAGGTTCCGTATGACATCAGGCCGTACAAAACCAAGCACACGCATTTTCAGCGCTGTTGATTCTCTTGACAAACGTTTTGACTGCGCGCTCGATGCCTGTCTTATAACAGGTAGCTACGGCAATTTCGAACCCGTGGGATATATCGCTGCATGTAAGAATTCCACGGCTTCCTCGTAAGTGGTAGGGTCGCGAGGATCGTAGTGTGCGCCAATAACACGTTTCACCTGGATAATCCCGCATATTTGCTGGCCAGCTCGTCACTTTGTTCGCTGGGCACGTACCGATCATTCTCAGCAGCCACAAAAAGTGCTGGGGCGTAGCAAAGCCCCACATAGTCAACTGGTCGCAACAATTCAATGTCCACTTCGGTGCGCTTCTTGACGCTTTTATTGATGGTTGCCATCGCCAACTTCATCATGGCCTTGGGCACAGGGAAACCCTCGTCCTGCATTTGCCGCAGCAAACCTTCGTTCACATGTGTCATGGAAGCGTATCCACTGTCCAGCACAATACCACGGATAGGCTTCACGAGTTTCGGGGCTTGGCCAGTACGCAGAGAATGTGGCAGCGCCTCCAATTTCTTGAGCATCTTCTTGTCCGCCGCTCCTGCTACTCGTAGAGCCATGTTCACTACAACTGGGAACGTGCCCATACTGTGCGCATACAGACAGATGTCCGACACGGACTCGTCATGCTCAAGTGTCTGCAGAACAGCAAACAAGTCCATCGCTTCATTCCAGCCCATAGTCACATAGACTCCGTCCGAAAGACCCGATCCACAGCAGTCGAAGGTGAAGACGGAGAAACCGCGTCTTAAAGCTGCATCACGGACGCGCAGAGCGTCCATTCTGGAACCGATATTGGAGTGTAAGTAGATGAGGCAGGGCGTGACCGCAGGCTTGTGTCCGTCCTCGCTGAAGAGCTGCCAGTGGGAGCAGCACACCTTGAGACCGCGGTCATTCAGCATGACGAAGTCGCGACGCCGTGCCTCCGTGACGTTGTCGGCTGTAGAGTCTACGGATAGTTCCGAGACTCGGAAGCGCACGGGTCCAAGGTCTTCCACGTTGTAAAGAGCACGCTGCGGACGGATGATCAGCTGCACCACGTCACGGTATCCTTTTCCCAGTAACTGTTTGACACTGGCGTCGCCTGTGCCTCCGAGACGCTTGAGCTCCGCTTCCAGTTCGCCGTCAGCGAAGATTTCCATCTCTCCTGACACGCCGTTCCCCATTGTTGACAGCCACGGTGCTTTTTAGTCAATGGAGAGGTTTTATTCAGAACATGCTGGTTAAAACACGATGGGGAGGCACGTTTTATGCCTCCAAAATTGACATCGGTCAATATGGTGGGATATCATCGGACCAGATCAGAATCATATACAAAAACATAGATATATGTGATTAAAAGATAAAGCCATCATAATACTTGCTGACAGCCGTTTGAACTTTGACGTGCAAGTTGTAAGCAACAAGGTGCTGTGCTGCATGACATGACTTTGTAGCTTGTAAGCTACAAGCTCGTACAGTATCAATTGCTTTCGATGGTGGCAAGGCCACTCACCATAGCGGCAGGATAAACCATTGGTGCAGGATCTGTGCCGGTTGGATTTCTTGGGTATCGGCCATGTCGCACTCTTGGTGATTCGAAGGCTGGGGTCTATGGTGTCGGTGGTTGTATCTGCAATGGCGTTTGGACCAGTACTCCTTGAAATCTGCATATCATAGCCGGTAAAGAGTGTGAGTATTCTGCGTGCGTGATATACAAAGACAACTTCGAACAGGATACTGACCCGTGAATAAATGTACGAGTCCACTGGGCGGGCAACGAAGCCGATACTAGCTACAATGATCAAGGTTGTGGCCTCTCCGAGCAGTGTATTAACCCAGGCGTAGCGCCAGTAACCTGGTGGCGTGACCACCACGAGCTGGACAATTGACAGACCATATACATCGTCAGTTGCTCAACAAACAAACAATACGAGTGCTACAACGAGATCTCACATTCAGAATCAGTAGGAAGGTGGGCATTAACAGATACCAAGAAATACAAACCGGAATCGTCTATCATGTGCACATACACGCGCAAGTTAGCATTGAGTTTAACTCGGTCATTAGCATAACCACAGAAATGCCGAGCAGATGTGTAACCAGCACGTACTGGAACTGGTCGAGTTTCATGTAGGCGAGAGGTGTCACGAAGCTGTTCCACCGTTCGTAATCGACCTCGAGTTTTAGTTGGGCGATGGTGTAGTTCAGCGCTACGATTACGCCCAGCATTAGCATGGACTGGAGGGCATACTCGGATAACAAGTAGGCACGACACTTCTGGGCATCGGTGGGACGACACAGCGCCTTGTTGACAGCTACAACTAAGTAAATAACCACTACAAGTGCCAATGGCCTGGTCTCTCGGCGCGAAAGAGTGGCTCGCGTAATAGACCAACCGAGAGAGCCCAACACCGACAAACCTAAGAGTGTCGCGCTTGTGACGCTCTCGCCCATATCCTGGGCAGCATCAAGAAACCATGAAACTTCACCGTGCGTACTTCGCCCATGATAACATCCAAGCTTCAGAGCGATCGAGATTGCCTTCATTTGCACCGCCGCTTGGTAGGCGTAGTAGATTTTCTATTGAATCACAGCACGTCAAAACTTCCTGGTCCATCATTCAAAGCATTGCAGCCTACTTACCGGAACGTTGCGACGCCACACATAGCACCCCAACACCAACAGTACCAGCCCAACAAGATATGCCGCGAGCAGCACTGCAGATTAACAATGCTATTAGTTCATGCATTGTGGAGAACAGGAATCTTCATCAACTTATTTCATCTCTCACCTTTGTATAGCGGCCGCAGTCCAAGCTCCTGGACACCCAAATGCTCGGACAACTCTCCATCATATCCTACATTCACCATATTGACACTTCCCTATTCAAACACACACCACGGCCAAAACTCTCTGTTAGATGCAACATTTGTATCGGATACTACCATAGTCAACAGATCTCTGACTGTGATATTCACTGATGCAGCACCACAGACTTGGGCCTGCAACGTGTACAGACTGGCTTGAGGCACATCAAATTTCAGCGTCCACGGCAATGCTCCTTCTTGACCAGGTGGCGGGACAGCGAAGCGCATCGATGCAGGGTAGTGGCACAGGACGTAATCGCTGCGAATGTGCACCTCACGTAGCTTCAGCACCGAGTATGCTCTCCACTGGTCAACGTTATACAAGGTAAACGTTACAGGCACTACTGCTGTCGGATGCTGCGTACTATTTACAGTGGTGGCCTGGAATTCCGTCACTTGGAGCTCTAGTTGAGCTCCTTGCTCCATGCCGAAGCCCGAGACAATGGACTGGGTGTTCCAACGGACTCGTGGACCCACTGCCATCTGGCCATCGCGATGAAGAATAGGAGCTTCGTACTCGAACTGACACTGGAATGATGTCTCTATCGCAGTCACAACGCAGCTAAGCGAGGCGATTGCAGCCACGACAACGCAGCGGTGGTGCATTCTTGAAGTGCTGAAAGGAGTCCTTTCAAAGGACACAACAACTATAGATACTTTTGTTTACAGCCAGTTGAGTGTGAAGGCGCGCACTGTCACGAACACCGATGCCACTACCATCTAGACTGTGCAAACTGTCACAATTGTATTCACGGTCCGAGGTGCTCTTTTCACGAATATATAGCACAAGAGTGCATTCACACACACCACTGTACATGTTAGACTTGCCTCAAACAGGTAGCCGGACTGCCGTCGTTTTTACTGTTGTTGCCGCGCCGACATGCGTTTTCCCTGCCGTGAAGCAAACCATAGTCATCGCAATTGTCCCTAGCGCTCTTATTACGCCCAGACACCGCGCATCTTTCACCCATAGGCAAAGCAGAGCTGCTTTCTGTACATGCCTCCTCACTACGGAGCTGGCGCGATCTTCTCCAGTACGGGTGGATTATCCGATGCCAATCCAGACCTCATCGGACGTGAAGCAGCAAAAAGAATGGACGTTTGGGTTGGGGTGCGGTTCCCACCTAGGGGAAATGCGCAGCCACAACCCAACAGCAGACTCGGATCAACTCCATCTGGCGGGGTTGATAGCTTACTGGATCGATGTGTAAGTCTCCAGGCCCAATTGGCACCATTACATGCCTTAGCTGAATTTTACTCAGCAACCAGAAGAAGAGGTTCCCGGCTTGGAATTTACAGCACGGATCCACCTCCAACAGCCACATCAGGCGTAGCCTCCAAGCTCGTTCGCACACTCCTCGTTTAAGCTTAGAAGGTATTTTGCAACGTCACTTTTACTACGCCCTTCCCGATGAGATTGAGTGTGTTTGGGCTGTTCAGATCCTTCTTAGGCCAATCTCAAAGAAGTGCAAGGCAGTGATGTTACGACCACCCACACAACCCAGTACATCTCGCTCAACGCCAACACCGCGGCGCGATGGTCTGCCCACCAATGGCAGATACAGCAGAAGCCTGCACTTTACTCCTCCGATGGACTTGGTTCGAGTAATGCAAACTCCATGCGCTGCTGACATGATAGCGTGCACGATGGCAATTGTGGGGTGGGGCGTCATACCAATGCGGTAGGAATCCAGAAACACGTTGACAAATGTGTCGTGAAGCTCCCAGTAGCCGTACGCATATAACGCAGGGTGGGAGGAGCGAAATAGGGTGCTGCAAGAACATTCTTTACGATAAAGCAAAGCGTCCTGCACATGTTCTGCGAGGTACGTGCTGAATGGCATGGGCTCGTGAATATTCAGAGATGGTGGCGATATCCTGGATGGGCTATCCAGCGGTTTACAGGCTGTTCAGCGGCTCCCGTAATGATGAAGCGCCGCGAAGGAGCTGCTGTTGCTTAGATTCCTTCCCCGTAGCTTATAAAATATTACCAGGATTTTATTGGTGCATGATCAATTTCGCTTGCAGCGCTTCTCACCCAGACAGCGGTGCGTTCAAAGAAAGAAATCACATAATATTCATCGGACTAATCAACATGGCGTTGGTGAACATGTATATACTCTTCAAGACCAACGCGCTCGATGAACTTCTTGACGAGCTCAGGAACGTCCTTGTAAATGAGTTTTGCTGGTCCCATGCTCCCAAAGCATCAAGGCCAACCCACCCCACCTGGAGCTCCCAAGAGTGTGTCTGGGCCCAACCTGCACTCCAGTAATTTTGACCATTATGTCTTGGACCTCGAACACGTAATCGCTCAGGGCCTTCACAATACGCTTGGGGTCCTTCCATTGCACAGCTAGTTTGTTGGTTCGGACCTTCTGCGAAGTGTGGCATTTCAACGCCTGCTTTCTTAGCTCTATGGTGGTGTGCTTGCTGTCGTTTCTTGACAGTCTCTTCATTGAGCTCCTGGTGAATATTGACCAATTCTTCCTTAACTTCGCTGAAATGTTGTCGCTACTTTTCCAGCATTTCAATAGTAGCATGTGAGATCGAATTCAACGGTGTTGTTTTCTTAGTCGCCATGAATGCTAATACCGGGGCCACACCACCAAGGCGATCTTCTGGAGTATGATTGGCGGCTGATTGAACGAGTGGCAATACACTGGTTCGCTCAGAGATAACTAGTTCAGGCCCACTCAGATGATCTCGGAGGCAACGTATCAGTTCAAGTCAAATTGTAACTGAATGTGTTGCTTGCGTCGATGAATGACTGTGTGAGATCAAACTCTCACTGAAACAGCTGGCATTTTAAGGCGAATTGCGTTCTACTTCTCGCAAACGGTATCATTACCCTCCAAGATCACGTCGATGGCTTGCTCCGGATCAATCAATGCACCTCCAGCAGTGCATTAGCTAAGAAGCTGTACGCAAGAAAGCCAGCGTTTACCTGTATGAAGTAGAAGGCTTCATAGGAGGATTAAATTGAGACTTCCCGAAGCCACTTGCAACGATTGTAATTGCCAATGCTGTACATGAATGTTATATCCGGGATTTCATGCCACTGTGTGAGGGAGCCGTGAACTTGATTGGAACGCCCAGTTGACCACAGTGAAACTGGCGAAGAATGCACACTGCATGCATGGTGTGTTTCAGTGGATTATTCAGCGAGATGTCAGCTGGATGGCACGCGTATGCTTAGGAGGAACGCGCATTAGCTCCATATAAGTAGTCTTGCCACAATCTGAACGTTCACGCGAGGAACGAGAAAAATTATCCCACAAAAACACTCCAGACACGTTCATTCTCTTTCGGTTCCCGAATTCATAGAGAAGGCATTGAATCGGCAGGTCACTGTTCCACCACCCAGATTTGTTGCCATACTGGATCATTGTGTTATCTTCTGGCTTGATCTCGTTCTTGGCAGACTGGGTCCAGGAAAGGCTCGTGCTTGACGCCGTCACCATCGGCCATGATCATAGCAATCAGACGCTTCTTGCTCTTACCGATACTCTTCACCAAAACGGGCTTCGTACCCCAGCGGCCTTGAGCGGCACTTGTGATATACAGCTATTTTAATTAGTACGGTGTTTACGAGAAGAGTCACTTGTCATTGTGATCCGCATTGCAGATCTCATCTACTCCAAACTCATGCATCCATTTGTGCGCTTTCTCCTTAAATGTTCTCATAGTAGTTGACTAACATATTCGGATAGCCGTAGCACAGCTAGAACCACAAATTGAGAAGGTCAAATAATTAGTAATCGAATCATTTCTCTCTTTAAATATTGATGCTAACTTTCGTGCTGGTTCATATCAATGTAATTTATCATTTACAAGTTCTTTAATTCATAATATATTTCACCATTTAAACATCGTTTTCATGATCTATAAAACCTTACTTTGGTCATAACCGCACATGGCGCCGGAGCCATCAAGCAAGTGGGTCTTCCGGAGCTCCGAGCTGTGATCCTGCAGTCTCCACCACCCTTCAGCACCGCGAATGACGCGGAGAAGGAGAACACCGAGGTCCAAAGCCCTGTAGTATTCCACACACCAAGCTTCCTGGAGTCCAAAGTCCCGTGGCGCGTCGAGCAGCAGTTGCGACAGACCACTTGTGCCTTCATTGAGCACTTGGCGCTGCTTCTGGAGATGCCTGAAGCCCCAGCATCAATGCCCAACTATGTGTACAGAGGTTCTATATGATCCACTCATTTGCGACCCGACCGCTTCTTAGTGGCCACTGCAGCGCTGTTTCTAGCTGGGAAGACGGAGGAATTCCCCATTAAAGTCCGCTACGTCACAGAGTGCTCCATGTATCTGCTCCTGTGTCGAGAGCAGGCCCAAGAGAAACTACAAACCAAGCACAAGGCAACGACCGCAGGAAAAACTACCGGAGGAGCTCCTGCTCCTGCTAATCGGAGACGCTCGGCGTCGCCTTCTGCGCCCAACAAGAGACGGAATGTACAAGGTAAAGGCTGTTCCTGTTCCTGTTCCTGTGGAGAAGACTGCGACGCTGAACAACAACAAAGGAAGCTGCTAATACAAAACATATCAGTGGCTGAACGCGCTGCTGGAAGTTGTGGAAGTGGGAGAAGTGGAGGCGAATTCAAGTAAAGTGCTGTTGCTGGAGCGGATTTTGTTGCTCACGCTGTCGTTTGAGATTGGACCGCCGCAACCGTTTGTATATGTGGCACTGCAGATGGAGAGGATTTTTGGACTAGAAGCCATGCATCCAGATATTTCATACGAAAATATTCGCCAGATCGCGTTCATGCTGATTGCAGATGCCGTGAAAAGCGGTTTGTGTTTGGCGTTTGACTGCGTTGCAATTGCTGCGGGCGCAGTATACCTGGCCTGTTTGTATCATCACCAAGTTGGACCAAATGTCGCGACCGAAACAAATAAACCGTGGTGGACAGTGTTTCAGCTTCCTGAGAAGGAGCTTGAAGATGTGGCTAGATGTTATTTGTGGCTGTACGAGAACGACAGTGGCGAGAAGGTGCATGGGCTTGGGCCTGATTTTATGGATGTCTGGACGCGATACCGGCCAAGTGATAACAAACCCGATCTCGAATATATCAAGACGCTAGACGCAGGCTTACAGACTCCTTAGAGAAAAACGTTGGCCGCTGGGTTTGGTGTCTATTAAATCTGACTAGACTGCGCATTTCTCCTAGTTGACTACGCTCCCTCGATTCAATTGCCCTGCAGTTAGTTGCTTGCGCTATTGCTGAAACTCCACCACATCAAACCCAGGATCGCGCCTTTTGCGGGTTGTCGAGCAAACTCTTGATGTAGTGCACTTGGAAGAAGCAGACCACGAGGTAGACAGCACATTCCAGCACTCCGTAGAACATCACGTGCTTGTTCATCTCCTCTTCCACTACGATTTTCAGCAAGCGAAAAATGAGTCAGAACGCAAACTAATGTTTGCAGGAATCAAGCAGTAAGGAAGACACCTTTGATATGCCTGTCTGTCCGGATGAGTTGCAATCGTTGCTCCGATTCCAACTCGCCGAGACGAACGTCCAAATGCGACGCGTATTTCGCCAACACACTCACATGCTCTGCATATCAATCAAAAACAATTATTACAAAAACAACAACATAAAAACTAATCCAATACCAACCTTTCTCGACAGGATGTTGCGACTGCAACGTATTGGTCACATGGGTCACCAATTTGCCATCCGAGTCTGGGTTAATGAAACACAACTCATATTCGCCCGTTTCTCTGAATAAAACCGAAATATATATAAAACACCATTAACATCCAATAGCCCACCCACAAGTATTCCAATAAACACACACACAACTCACTTAGGTGTCACTACATATTGCCCCTCCGCGTCTCCAAAGCGACGGTAGATAGCACTTCCCTGTGGATTTTTCACCTCCAGATCAATGTGCGAGTCGGCAGAGCTCACAACATACGCCCCACTGAGCTCATCCCCTCGAACTTAGCGTCCTGGAAGAAACACTGACGACTCTGGCCCGCTACGTAGAAGGTCAAACCTTCGGACGGATCGAAGTCGAAGCTCTCGACTGTGCGAGCTTTAGGAGCATACTCTGCATCGGCTCCCACGCCACGAGGCTTGTCGTCGTACGGATCGAACTGTGGGTCTTCGGTGATCGCTGCAGCCTCCGGGTCCAGATCTGCAAAGTCTCCTTGAGCCAAGATACCCGGCAGTGCCAGCAACAGGAACAACCGCGTCATCGCCATCTTGTGAAGAGCTAAATTATGATAAAGAGATAGAAAATTGTTTTTGTTGTACGTCAACAGTAATATTTAAAATATGAAGGCTATTATTGAATTTATATAAAACAATATCAGCAAATCAAATATTTTGAATATATTTTTGACGAAACATCGCTCTCCATTTGTCAATTACTATACAGGCTATGTATGTAATATCTCGTCCAATCAGCCAGCACTGGCCCAGCCAGCGTGTACACACCGCATATCCGTAGCTCCCCATAATGATGCTCAAGCAGGCTCTGCGTGGCGTGCGCGTGCGACCCACAGTGGCCGCATCTGCGTCTCGTCGTCTCATGCTCGCAGTGGATGCTTCTGCAGCCACTTCTGCAACAGAAGTGTCCTCTGTTCTGTCCAAAGTGGGGCGTGACATCGCTCTGAAGGTGGTGCCTCGAGGCGAGCGACGAGCGCTCCGCAAAGCTGCCAAACACTCGACGGACGGCGCAGAGGTCAAGGTTGTGCGCACGTCGTCACTGCCTGCACGTATCTCGTTCGCTCTGCTGGCCAGTAGCATCTCCGGCAGCATCTTGTGGCACTTCCTGGACGACGGCATCAAGTCGAAGGTCACGGGGCCTTAAGCTCCACATTCCTGGGCGACGTGTACGTGTTTGTGGCCAAGAAGGTGGAGGAGACGGTCAAGCCCTTTACAGACCCTAGCCGACTCAAATTGCTGCCTGATTGGCCCATTCCTCAGGTGCCAGCAGACACGCCACCGGTCCCAGTGCTCGTTCTGGATCTAGAGGACACACTCGTGCACTCGGAATGGAGTGTAAGTTAATTATGATTGTTATTTAGTTATTTTATTGAAGAAAAAAGAGCTGATTGTTGTGGTTTGTGTATGTCTTGCAGCGGAAGCATGGCTGGCGTCATGCGAAGCGTCCGGGTGTTGACGAGTTTCTGGAGACTTTGTGCCAGGTACAGTCCCTTGATTATCAATGCAGATGAAGCTGTTGCTGATAGTGGTGATGAGTTTGTTATGTGGTGCAGTACTATGAGATTGTCATTTTCTCGCAGAACTACGGCGCTGAGGAGATTGTGCAGAAGCTGGACCCGAAGCAGTGTGCTCTGCACATTCTATCCCGTGATGCCACGCGATATCTGAACGGTGCCCATGTGAAGGATCTGTCAAGTCTGAACCGTGACCTGCAGCAAGTGGTGATTTTGGACGATGACCCAGCTGCTTATCAACTACAGCCAGAAAACGCCATTCCGGTCAAACCCTTCACAAACGGTCGGGATCGTGATGACCACGAGCTCAAGGATCTGATTCCGTTCCTCAAGGCGTTGGCCTCGGAACGTGTCCCTGACTTCCGTAACGTCATTGGAGAATTCCGCGATGAGGACGGCGTGGTTCGTGACCTCGCCTCCAAATATGGTGCTCGTGTGCACCAGCTCGAGATGCAGAAGCAGCAACAAAAGAAGAAGGGCTTTGGTGGCTTTGTTCGTGGACGATTGTCGCACCACCCTAGCTCGTCGCAGGGTGGTGTTGCTGCTGGGGGTATTTCCGGCGGCCCGCACGTGTAAGCATCAGCTTCAGAGTACTTCATTGCTGGAGAAGTGTACGTACTAGCACAGTGATGGAATGGGAGATAAACCGCTTTGAGGGGATTAGGCGGTAGACGTTAAGGGTGCCTTTGTGTAAGTGTTTTCTTCGTTTCCATCTTACGTAGTTTAGTAGTAGATGCTTAACGTGCGATGGCTACATTTTTCCTTGACAGTTTGTTATGAGGCTCCTTGATGCAATTTCCTTCCACGCGTGACAACCTTCGAATCGCCTTAGACGCAGAGGGGCAATACCTTTATGAGTGTGAATTAGTAATATTCGCACCAGGCAACAAGTGGACTTGGCACAAGGAAATTCATTAGACGAGGTGACGGTGCCACGAACAGCTTTGTGCTTTGCACAACCGTACTCTGCGTCGACAAGCTGTGGCTCTCATTCCTTAGGTGATCAACGCTAGATCAATCAGTTCCCAATAACAAAGCTGTCTTTCGCCGCACGTAAAGCGCCCATAACTCCGACCGGGTCCTTATCGCACGCGAACTTCTGCACATCCGCTTCAGTCACACGCAAGAATGGATTCGTCTCCAATTCCTCCTTCACCGTAGACGGCTGTCTTTTCAAGGGCCCACGCCAGCTTCTTCTGAATGGTGTTATTATCCGGTTCGCGTAAAGAAGGCAAGTCAGACACCCGTGCCTGGCTCACGTCGCTCTGGATGAATCAGTGCCTTGATATATTGCACTGCCATACCTCCTGCCAGCTATAGTACAGAGTGTGAGGAATCAACCAGTTTCTGGACAAAAGTGGGGTTGGATCGCAATGCATGTTTGATTGCAGTCTCACATACCTTACTTACACTCATGCCCGTAACCCAGTGCCTTCATATTCAAAATGAGCTGATAATGGTAGGCGCACACCGACAATGGCGAGTAGTTCCAGCACTTGGCAGGATAGAACGTGTTACCATCAACAATCATTCGGAATATCGGAATCCAGTGATATCCCCAAAGCGCAACCAGGAATACCACAAGCCAGGTGCATAACGCTGACAAAATTGAAAACAAAATTCTACTGGCAGGTGCTAATTCACTTGTTTCCTCTTGGATGCAAAAACTGGCGTAGGTAGCACACCGCGGTAGGTATGTCAATTCACATCCTATCAAGTGACCCAGTTTTCTTCTAGCTGCATCACATTGCCCCCATTCACCTCACCGAGCATTCAGTAGTAAATGCTCCACGTGCGATGGTGAGGCTGCAATTTCTCTTTGTTGTCTTCTCCAATTTGCCAAAGTAGCCAGTCCAGTTCGATCACCTCGAGGCGGTGGCCTCGGCTTAGCATTTGTTTGTGCAGCATTTCGACGGCTTGGATAGTTGCAGCGCGAATCTCTAACTCCATCTGTTCCAAACGCAAAGATTAACAAGAAGGGTCACCAAAGTGGTTCATCCCAAACAAGACGGTGTACCTCGCTCCCAGCTGGGATCTCAGTTTTGCTATCGACAAGTTTCGCGAGCTCTGGCGAATAAGTCATAACGCCTTCCGGGCGAAGTACTTGCGGCACACGGTAATCGGCTGCAAACAGTGACCACACACAAAAATAGTGAGCATGCATCTTGCTAGAAGAATCAAGAATCATCATCCTTACCAAACATGGTGAGCTTGCCGATATCGTAAAATGAGGCAATGCCCAAATCTCGACGCCCGTAAGCTGCCCACACGTCCCCGACTAAGATCTGCGCACGCTTATAGAAGTGCACCTGCTCGCCTTTATACACGGCGTGGTCTCGGAAGCCTAGAAGCAGCAGCCAATAGAGTTTATATCTGTCTATCTAGCAAAGCAACAAGTAGATGAACACAGAAGATTGTTCGCCTCTCACCTGGGAAATTCGCGAGAACGAGACGGATAGCCTCAACTGCCGAGAATTTTGCCTGGTTGATCAAGTTCAAGCCAAGGCTACCGAAAGAGTGCTGAAGTACTTGACCGACTTCGCGGACCTTGCGTCGACGTTCATCTAACTGCGGTGGGGCGAACGGGTGGAACCAGGATGCGACGGTCTCATTGCTTACTGTAACCAAGTTTTCAGCATCCAGAGCGTGTGGATCTTGCATCAACGCCGTCTTCAGTCCCTTGCCAGGTGCTCATACTCCATGCTGTCATACAATAATAACTTAGTTTAGTTCTTATGTGATTTTTATGATAACTTTTCAACTACTTAAAGCTTTGAAGACATACTTTTCCGTAGGCCAGAAGCAAAAGTTGAGTGCGTCTAGCACAAAACGTATTGGCACGTCAGTGGTCCATCCTGCTCCACGTCGGCAAAGTAGTGGAAGTCTCCGCTGTCCCACGTCACAACTCCCTGTTCATCATGACTTAGTTTCTCGCCCTACAATAAAAAAACAAAAACATTAATACCATAACAATATAAGATTTTTTGTATCATTTTGGTATTGAATTTTGCTAATTTTCCGTACCAACTTGACAGCGAGACGGTCTACTGCCACAGGATCGATATGGACATGCGCTGACTGCTGTGCTACACGCGCTGTAGAGTCTCGCACGAGCAATGTTGGGTCCATAGCAGAGCAGCTGAAGGTCTTCAAGAGCGTCAACTTTTGTCCACGAGCCAAATGGCGTGTCAAATAAAACATGTTTTCTGTTCAAGAGACTTTCCACATTTATATTTTTGTGCCGTATAAAGAGGCATTTCAGTAATTCAAAGCAAAAGTCATGGGCGTTACATGCTCGATCTTCCACAGGCGTCTCCTCGCTGCTCAGGCAAAAATCGCCAGCCTAGGAAGGCACATCATACAATATCAGGAACGCTAATACCAAGCGGATGCCAAGTGGGGAAGGAGCTCAGCCACAAACGCTTTAAAGGACGAAATTAACCAGAAAGCAGGTCAGAAAGAGAGGGCTGTAGAGACAGAGGAGCGCCATGTCGAACGCACGCTTCCAGTGGATCAGCCAGCGCATCGTCGAGAGCTTCGAGCCCCACGTGACTCTTCCAGAAGTCAACGAGTTCCTGGCAGCCCCACGACTCGTAAGCTCTTCGACGAGCTTCTGAGTGGGAAAGACGCGTGTAAAGTGTTTGTCCACTTCCAGAGTGGAGCTGTAACCGAGAAAACAACCAATGCTAACGGCCAAAGTAGTGGAGAAATAGACAATAACTCTAGTAAATTGTGTGTGTCTCTGGGAGACTCGATCCCTATCAGGGATAAATGCTGTTTCTTTTAAGAACAACAGCAGATGGGAAACCTGTGGACGTCCAGAAAGCGAGTGACAACGCTATTTGCTTTGGAGAATTAGCGCCAAATATCTTAAGAGACCTAGAGACGACCATCAGCTCGTTGTTTTCGCCCCTACTAAAGGCCAAAGATGAATGGGGAAAGCTGATTCCGACTTGAAAAATGAATTCATGACCGAGTCGGAGAAATTTGCAAACGACTTGAAGGAGGCGTTGAATAGTATGGATAGTGGACTGGAGTTGCGACGACCAGACCGCAGTATTCTAGCAGAGACAGTGAACAATGTCGGACAAGCTAACGGAGCTCGCGCTTCAGATCTCGGATTCGCCCAAGCTCATCACACACTATGAAGAAGTTCTGAAGGAGTGGTGTGATGTCATCTCGACGTATCTGGAGACAAACACAACGAATGACGGCAAAGGTGGGAATGACCAAACGATTGATGATGATGGCCCGATGGGCGAGCTCGAGTACTGGCGTCGGCGAATGCAGCGGCTGACCAGCATTACGGAGCAGCTCAAGATGAACGAGTATAAGGACGTTTTTGCCGTACTCAGTCGAACCACAAAGAGTGTAAGCGACGAGATGAAGCAACGCATCCAGACACTGCTCCGGCGGTGGAAGCAGATTGATATTGGCATCACTGAAGCAGCCAACGAGGCCAAGGACAACGTAAAGTACCTATTCACGCTTGAAAGTTCATTATTCCGCTGTACAGCGGCACGCCCAGCTCTATCATCGACACGTTACCGGCGCTGATGAATTCGATTAAGATGATTCACTCCATC
This sequence comes from Phytophthora kernoviae, assembly GCA_008080845.1. Lineage (NCBI taxonomy): Eukaryota > Oomycota > Peronosporomycetes > Peronosporales > Peronosporaceae > Phytophthora > Phytophthora kernoviae. The sequence continues at coordinate 69,737 of VKKV01000016.1, read as the reverse complement.
GCGAGATATTACAATACCAACGAGCGGATGGCTAACTTGTTCACGAAAATTACGAACCAGATGATCACGAACTGCAAGCACTGTGTGACCGGAGGCGAGAACTACGAAGTAATGTGGGACAAGGACCCCGAAGAACTCGTGCGTCACCTAGATTCGTGCCTGAAGTTGAACGAAGCCTACCAGCAGCAGTACCGTGTCACGAAAGACAAGCTCTTCGCCACTCCTAAGGGCAAGCAGTTTGAGTTCAATGAGATGAAGATCTTTGGGAAGTTCGATTTGTTCTGTCGGCGTGTCATGAAGCTCATTGATATGTTCACGACGATTCACCAGTTTTCATCGCTGGGGCAGCATCGCCTAGAGGGAATGGAGGATCTGATCGCGAAATTCAACTCGATCATTCGTGAGTTCCAGTATCGTAATCACGATCTGCTGGACTATAAAAACAACCGCTTCGACCGCGACTACGTCGAGTTCAATGTCCGCATCTCCGACCTCGAAGGGCTTCTTCAGAAGTTCATTAACGATTCCTTCGAGAACATCACCTCTATCGAACACTCCCTAAATCTGCTGCGCAAATTTCAGACGATATTGCAGCGTGAAAATCTGAAGTCAGACCTGGACTCCAAGTTCAACGTCATTTTCCAGAACTACGGGCTAGAGTTGGAGCATGTGTTGCAACAATACGAGAAGTACAAGCAGAACCCACCATACCCGCGTAATCTGCCGCCTGTAGCGGGTAACATCACATGGTCCAGGCATCTCTTGAAGCGGATCGAAGAGCCCATGAAGAAGTTTGAATCCAACCAGAACGTTCTTGCTAGCAAAGACGCTAAACGTATCATCCGCATGTATAACAAGGTGGCACGAACGTTGGTCGCATTCGAGTACATCTGGTACCAGGCATGGGTTCAGTACATCGATACCGCAAAAGCAGGGTTACAGGCCACACTTATCATCCGTCACCCAGAGGACAACAAACTTTACGTGAATTTTGATCCTGAGATTCTGCAGCTTCTGCGCGAGGCGAAATGTTTGGATCGAATGGGTATTGAAATACCGGAGGCGGCGAAGATCGTCCTTCTGCAAGAGGACAAGTTCAAGAACTACTACAATGAACTCCAGTATGCGCTGGCTGAATACGATCGCATTGTTACGAAGGTGATTCCTGTGACTGCTATGCTACTGCGTCCGCATTTTAACGACATGGAGTTCAAACTACGTCCAGGTATGATTACACTGACCTGGACTAGTATGAACATCGAAGCATATCGCAATCACATCCACTCGGGTCTTCAACACCTCGAAGAGCTGGTTACGAACATTAACGACATCATCGAGAACCGAATCGAGAAGAACATGCGTATCGTGTCGAAAACGATGCTCGTCGATCTGCCCGTGGATCAGTCTTTTTCTCTCGACGAGTTCGTGACCATGCAAAGTGCGAACATTAAGCGAGCAGGGGCGTTGCTGCAGGGAAAGAACGTCGAGATTGAGAACGCTGTGGAAGACTTGCTCAAAATCATCATGCAATATCCACTTGATTCCCACATCGAAGGTGTTTCGAATGAGGAAACGATGAAACTCAAGAAACACTACAACCACTTCATGTATCAGGCATTGCTTCACTGTACGAAAAATTCACTGAACACAATCAAGAAACGTGTAGCATCTCGTATGACGTCCACGATCTTCACGATCGAGCGTCCATTCTTCGAAGTGGACGTGCAATTAAGCGTCCCAAATGTCCAGCTACACCCGTCGTTGGATGAAATTCAGCTGGCAATCAACAAAGCTGCCCAGACGATTCTCAGTTGCTCTAAGGAACTGTTAGACTGGGGTCAGAGTGATCCATCCTCGGCTGTGGCATCCAATTCTACCTCGGCGAATGGATCTGACATTAACGGTCATAGTGGTGCAAACGGTCATCCCAACGCAGGCAAGGTGACATTTTTCGATCGAATAACCAAGGACATCGAGATTGTGCGCGTAGTGTTATTACTTACAGGTAGCGTACAGGGACTGCGTAACAATGTGACCGAGTACCTAGGATCGTTCAAGAAATACGAATGGTTATGGATGGAGCAAAAGGACGTCTCGTATGATAATTTCCTGAAGAAGAACCCGGAGCTACAGGACTTTGAGAAGAAACTGAAGTCGTTCGTCGAGATTGACGAAGAAATCTCAAGTCTGACCCCTATCCAAAATATTGGTGCGTTATCGCTGAACACACGCAACATCAAACTGCAGCTCAAGCATGAAAATTCGCAGTGGAAGTTGAAGTTCTCAGATAATTTGCATAACCAAGCTCGCCGAAAGATGGAGTCGTTGACGGAATATTTCCGTTCGACTATGGGCAAGCTGAACCGAAAAGTTGTGGACTTGGACTCGCTACGCTTCGTCATGAACCTACTTAAAGAGGTCCGAGCTCGAGAGAGTGGCATCAACATGGAGATCAATCCTGTGTTAGATATGTACGAGATGCTGGAGTACTACCTCCCCGATGGGTTTATGGAGAAGGAGGAAATGGACCAGAAATCAGTGTTGCGCAGTAACTGGCGCAAGCTTATCAAGCATGCGGAAACCCGCACAGACGAACTCAGCAAGACTCAAGCAGGGTTCAAACGTGGACTCCTTCGCGACATCAAGGAATTAATTGTCGATGTCAAGCATTTCCGCGAAGATTATCTCGCAAATGGACCCATGGTGATCGGAATTCCCCAGTGGAAGCTGTGGAGAGGCTGAATCGCTACAAAGAGGAGTATAAGATTCGCGAGCGCAAGCACGAGCTGTACTTATCAGGAGAAGAGCTATTCGCACTTCCTAAGACGACGTACCCTGAATTGGAGATGACCAAGAAGGAGCTGCAACTTCAAGACAAACTGTTCGGTCTGTACACGGACGTGTTGAGCACAATTGAAGAATGGAAGCAGATCCCGTGGCTATCTGTCGCTGAAAGGGTGCAATCCATGACTGAAAAAGTGGATGCATTCTCGCTTCGCTGCAAAAGATGCCCGGGAAGCTCCGCGAGTGGGAGGCGTACACAGATTTGAAGAAAATGATCGATGACTTCACCGATGTTCTACCTCTTCTGCAGGAATTGAGTAAGGAATCTATCAAGCCGAGACATTGGGAGGCTGTTATGGCGATAACGAAGACACAGCTGGATGTCACGGCGGCAGATTTCAAACTGCAGGCTCTTATGGACGCCAACATTGTTGATTACAAGTCTGAAATCGAAGAGGTTACGGATGGTGCTGATAAGCAGCTGAAAATTGAAATCCAACTCGCTGAAATATCGGCTCGCTGGGAGACCGAAGAGTTCCAGTTCAGGACTGGAAGAGCCGCAATGTTCCAATACTGAAGGGTGTAGTACCTGTTGTGGAAGAACTGGAGGAGACACAGATGAACTTGCAGACAATGTTGTCCATGCGTCATGTGATTCCATTTAAGGATGTGGCTCAGGGAAAGCTGGAACAGCTATCTGACACCTCTGAAACACTTGAACGCTGGATTAAGGTGCAAATGTTGTGGTGCTCGCTGGAATCTGTCTTCACGGGAGGTGATATTGCAAAGCAGATGCCTGTGGAAGCCAAAAGTTCCAAAAGGTCGACAAAGATTGGGCTAAAATCATGGCAAAATCAGAGGAAATCAAAAACGTGGTGGCCTGCTGCTCTAGTGAGCTACTGAAGTCGTGCCTGCCGACAATGTACTCGGAACTGGAAAAATGCCAAAAGAGTCTGGAAGGATATCTGGAACAGAAGCGTAACAAGTTCCCACGGTTCTACTTCGTGTCGAACCCTGGTCTATTGATGATCCTATCGCAAGGAAGTGATCCACTGAGCATGAACGAGCACTACGAAAAAGTTTTCGATTCCATTGAGAAGGTTTACCATGACAAGAAAGACAAGACACTGATTCATACGATGACGTCAGGTGTCGAAGAAGTGCGTTTCTCGCAGATTGTGAAAGCGCAAGGCAATATTGAGGATTGGCTAGCGACGTTGCTCCGTGGGATGCAGATCACCATGAAAGATATTTGTCGGCAGAGTGCAATGGATATTGGAGTGGTAGGCAATGATTTGAAGCGCTTGCGTGAATTCGTTGATCGATACGTGGCACAGTTTGCGCTGCTAGGCATACAAATGATGTGGACGACAGACATCCAGACAGCACTCGAGCAGTGTCGCGCGAAGAAAAACATTATGAAGGACACGAGCACCAAGCAGGCCATGGTACTGACTGAACTTTCAAACTGGTGTCTAGGAGATCTCGGTTCCAAGGAGAACCGTATCAAAATTGAGACTCTTGTTACGATTCACGTACACCAACGTGATGTGATGGCTGATCTAGCAACACTGTACAAGCAAAAAAGATTTCGGACCCGAACGATTTCGAATGGCTCAAGCAAGCACGTTTCTATTGGCGACCAGGAAATGCAGATGAGTTCAACGCAGATGGAGCCTGTGTTATTTCGATCACAGATGTCGATTTCAACTACCAGTTCGAATACCTTGGTTCTAAGGAGCGCCTCGTGGTGACACCGCTCACAGATCGATGCTACATTACATTAGCCCAGGCACTAGGTATGTACTTCGGCGGCGCTCCAGCTGGCCCAGCAGGAACAGGAAAAACTGAAACTGTGAAAGACCTCGGTCGTACACTTGGTATTTATGTCGTGGTGACAAACTGCACGGACCAGCAGAAATACACAGATTGTGCCAAGATCTTCAAGGGGTTGTGTCAAGGCGGTCTATGGGGCTGCTTTGACGAGTTTAACCGCATTCAGCTACCGGTGCTTTCTGTCGTGGCGCAGCAAGTGCTAGCTATCCAGAACGCGAAAAAGACTGGAACCAAGTACTTCCAATTTCCCGGTGATCCGCAGAATATCTTGCTCACACCAGTTTGTGGCTACTTTATCACGATGAACCCGGGTTATGCGGGCCGCCAGGAGCTTCCTGAGAACCTGAAGGCGTTGTTCCGAGGTGTGGCCATGATGGTCCCTGACTTCGAGATTATCATGAAGGTCAAACTTTGTTCCGTGGGGTATTCAGAGTATCAAGATCTTGCAAAGAAGTTTTTCATCCTTTACAACACGTGTAAGGAACAGTTGTCGGCACAAAAGCACTACGATTGGGGATTGCGAAATATCCTCGCCGTTTTGCGAAGCGCCGGTAAGATCAAGCGCGATAACCGGAATGATTTGGAATCCAAATTACTCTACCAGACCCTACGTGATATGAATTTATCGAAGCTCGTCGCACAAGACGTCCCGCTTTTCTTGTCACTGTTGGCAGATTTATTCCCGACTGTGCAGTTCCCTCCCAAGGGATCTTACCCTGAATTAACAGTTGCGCTGCAAGGAGAAATTGAGAGAAGGAATTGTTGATCATCCAGGTTGGTTCAACAAAGTTATCCAACTGTACGAGACGCAGCTTGTGCGGCACGGTATCATGCTTGTTGGCCCCACAGGTGGCGGCAAGACGAAGATTTTGATGTACTGATGCAGGCTTTGACAACGACCACGACCATCGTACACAAGCAATCAAAGCTAAACCCGAAAGCTATTCGAGCTGCGGAGATGTACGGTGAGGTTGACCCGATGTCTGGAGAGTGGACGACGGGCGTATTTGCAGCGATGTGGGCCAAGTACAACAACAAAGCCAATAAGTTTATCATGTGGATGACCTGCGATGGCCCTGTTGACGCTATCTGGATTGAAGATCTGAATACCGTACTCGACGACAACAAAATTTTGACGCTGGCCAATGGTGATCGTATGCCGATGACAGATAATGTGAAACTTATGTTCGAAGTCGAGACATTGGTGAATGCGAGTCCAGCCACGGTGTCACGAGCTGGTATTGTTTTTATCAGTGACACCGATCTCGACTGGGCGCCAGTTGTAGAGGCATGGATTCGTAAACGTCCACAGGCGCACCAGCAGATTATGCGTGATCTTTTCATGAAGTATATGGGTGAGAATAACCCTATCAACCCTGGCCACTGCTTTGATTACTTGAATCGCAACACTGAGGGCGTAATGCCAGTGTCTCGAGTGGGTCAGGCTTCGCGGTTGTATAACCTTATGACTGGGCTGCTGCTTGGCGACCATGGCAACAATTTGTCTGAGGATCCGGCAAAATTGGCCATCCAGCTAGAAAAACTGTACTTGTACTGCATCTGCTGGTCTCTCGGATCACTCCTTGAGCAAGAGGACCGTGTCAAGTTCGACGAATGGCTTCGACAGTACGATGACAATGCGCTCCTTCCGAAATGTGACCCTGGACAAACAGTATACGAGTACTTTGTCGAACCACAGAGTTGGGAATGGAAGATTTGGCGTCCTGCTAAGTGGGAATACCCGAAGGGATCAAACAGCTAGATTTCTCCAACTTGCTGGTGCCCACGATGGACTCAGTTCGAACCCTATATCTGATTGAAAATCTGCACAAACAGCGGAAACCCGTTCTCATGGTGGGTGGCCCTGGCACTGCCAAGACGTCATCTGCTCTCATGTTTTCAACGACCTGAACCCTGACCAAATGATGATCAAACGTGTCAACTTTTCGAGCGCTACGACGCCATTTATGTTCCAAAATGCTGTTGAAAGCGAACTGGACAAACGTGGTGGTAAAAGTTTCGGTCCTCCAGGCGGAAAGAAGATGACAGTTTTCCTAGATGATCTCAGCATGCCGTTGGTGAACGCTTGGGGTGACCAGCCCACACTTGAAATTGTGCGCATGATCATTGAGCTAAATGGATTCTGCTTCCTCACAAAGGACCGTCGTGGCGATTTCAAGGTCTGCGAAGATCTGCAGTATGTTGGAGCCATGGGTCACCCAGGAGGAGGTCGTAACGATATTCCTAACCGGCTGAAGCGCCAGTTCTACTTGTTCAATCTGATTCTGCCATCGTTGACATCTATCGATGATATTTACGGACAGATGCTTGCTGGCCGGTTTGACACGGAGACGCACAGGACTCACTGGTTATAGTGAATAAACTCACAAGAGCCACGATCGATCTGTGGAACTTTATGAAAGCCAAGCTTCTGCCTACGCCAGCAAAATTCCACTACATCTTTAATATGCGTGAACTTAGTCGCGTATTCCAGGGTGTCTTGCTGACACCACCGAAACATTTACTAGTGGCGGAGGTATGCGTGTTACTCAAGGGAAGCTTCCAAAGATGGAACCAGGTCAGGTTGTCTTACTCACGTGGAAGCATGAGTGCTGCCGTATTCTGCGATAAGCTGACGAATCACAAAGACAAAGACATCTACAACGCGTACATGAAGGAGCTTGTCAAAACTCACTTTGGTGACTCTTTGGAAGAGTTCTGTCGGCAGCAGTATAACATGGTAAGCTTCCTACGTGACCCTGAGGAAGACGAAGACGGAGGTGTGTGCTGACGCTGCACTCAAGATCTACGAACCGGTGGTTCAATTTGAGGACGCGTGTGCTCGAGTTCCTGGATAAATATAACACTGATTTCCCTCAGCGTCAAATGCGGCTCGTGCTCTTCGATGATGCTCTTCATCATTTACTGCGCATATCGCGCTTGCTAGAGATGCCGCGAGGGTCGGCTTTACTTGTAGGCGTAGGTGGGTCCGGCAAGCAGTCGCTGACACGCCTAGCAGCTTACATGGCGGGTTCAACGATCTTCCAAGTCGTACTTACCAAGACGTATAACACCAACTCGTTCATGGATGACATTCGCACGTTATATAAATATCTACGCAAGTCCACAACATTCCTATTCACGGACGCGGAGATCAAGAACGAAATCTTCTTGGAGCTCATCAACTCTATTCTAATGACTGGTGAGGTGGCAGGTTTATTTGCCAAAGACGAGATGATGGCTATGACAGCCGACCTTCGCAATTCTTTCGTGAAAGATCGCCCTGGCCAAGCAGAAAACCAGACAAACCTCAAGCAATACTTCACTGACTGTGTGCGCGATAACCTTCACGTTGTGCTGTGTATGTCACCCTTAAATGTTCGATCGGGCACGTAAGTCCCCGGGTTGATTAGTGGGCCCACGATTGATTGGTTCCTACCGTGGCCTGAAGACGCGCTGATTGCTGTATCGAAGGGCTTCATCCATGATTACCCCATGGAGTGTGACGCAACGACGAAGCAAGCTCTAATGACACATATGGGCATGGTACACCGTATTGTCACAGACCTGTGTGAGGAATACTTCCAGAAGATGCGACGCCGCGTTTACCAGACACCAAAGTCATATTTGAGCTTCATCGAATCATACAAAAAGATGTACGGTGTGAAGCTCGACGAAATTAAAGTGAAGGAGCAACGCGTGAATCTAGCCTGAAGAAGCTTATTCAGGGTGCTGAAGATGCGCGCTATGTCTATCGTTCTAGCTGACGAGCAGGTTAAGCTGGAGAAAGCCACAGGAGACCAACACAATGTTGCAATCTCTGCAGGTTTCATCAGCAGAAGCACACAAGGAGGGTGACCAAGTTGCCCAGATCAAGGCGCTATGTGAAGAGGATGCAGCTCGAATCTCTGCCGAGAAAGAACTGTGTGAACATGATCTTGCAAAGGCGAAACCGTTCGTTGAAGAAGCTGAAACAGCCATAGACTCAATCAAACCCGCGCATATCGGTGAAATCAAGAAGTTGGCCAAACCCGCTGATATCATCCGTCTGGTATTTGACGGTGTGCTCATCCTGTTCAAATTGCCGTTAATCCCGGTGAAACAGGTTAAGCTGAACGTGGCCAAGCAGGAGATTGACTTCTTTGAGACATCATTTTCACCATATGCTCAATCCATGATGAGCGATTCAAACTTTCTCAAAATGTGCAGAGTTTTGGTGCGGTTGGCAAAGATATGATCAATGAAGAGACCATTGAGCTCTTTGTCTCCCTACATGGACCTTGAGGGTTTCCAGCCAAGCGTGGCGAAAAATGCATCACTTGCTGCTGAAGGGCTGTGTACGTGGGTACGTGCCATGAAGTTCTACCACGAGGCCTCAAAAGTGGTAAAGCCAAAGTTGGAGGCTCTTACCATCGCCGAAGGTCAAATGGAGGCTGCCAACAAAGCCTTGAGCGCTGCTGAAAGCAGACTCAAAAAGTGCAAGGAGCGGTTGAACGAGCTGCAACAAATGTTTGAGGCACAAATGGCGGAGAAGAAGCGAATTGAGGACGGTGCAAACGCGCTGGCACGGAAGATGCAGCAAGCTTCTGATCTTATCAATGGATTAGCAGGCGAGCGTGTGCGTTGGACAGACGATTCCAACAATTTCGCGGATCTCAAAAGGAGGCTGGTGGGTGATTGCGCTGTCGCGTGCGCTTTCGTGTCGTATTGCGGTCCGTTTAACCAAGACTTTCGTACTTACATGGTGCAAAACAAGTTTGTGCCGGACTGTGAAGCTCGCAGTGTTCCTGTGACCGTGGACATTGATGTGATTACATTCCTTGTGGATATTGGTACAGTAGGCGACTGGAACATGCAAGGATTACCTACCGACGCCCTGTCCATTCAAAACGGTATCATGGTCACCCGATCGTCTCGGTATCCTTTGCTTGTTGATCCGCAGGGCCAGGCATTGTCCTGGATCAAAAATAAAGAAGCTGATCGGATGCCGAGTTATGGCACAACATCGCTGAATCACCCGAAGCTTAAGGACCAGTTAGAGTTCTGCATGGGTGAAGGCAAAGCTCTCATTGTCGCGGGTGTCGAGGAGGATATTGACCCTATGCTGGATCCTGTCTTGGAGAAGCAGATCATTATCAAGGGCAAGAGTATGTCCATTAATGTGTCCGACAAGAATATGGAGTACAGTCCGGCATTTTCCATGTACTTCATCACGCGTCTCCCGAACCCACACTTCGGACCGGAGTTGCAGGCAAAGACCACTGTGATTGACTTTACTGTCACTATCAAGGGTCTCGAAGAGCAACTACTTGGACGTGTGATCGGCAAAGAACAAAAAGCGCTCGAGGAGCAACTCGCACAGGTGCTTGAGGATGTGAATATGAATACAAAATCGCTATTGGCGCTGGATGCATCGCTGTTGGAGCGTTTGACATCCAACACAGGCAATCTACTGGAAGATGAAGAACTCATTGGTGTGCTTGCAAACACGAAAGAGAAGGCTGCTGAGGTGAAGGATAAGCTGATTGCAGCAGCTGACACACGAAAGTCGATTAACGAAAAGCGTGAACAGTTCCGACCTGTGGCAACACGTGGCTCTGTGCTGTACTTCTCAGTGGTGGAGACATCACTTATCAATTGCATGTACCAGACGTCGCTGAACCAGTTCCTCGCGTTGTTTATGAAGTCGATGGATGTTGCTGAGAAGGCTGCCCTGGCATCGAAGCGCGTGGCGAATATCATTGAAACGATGACATATATTTCTTACCGCTACATCAATCGCGGTCTCTATGAGCGCGACAAGCTTACTTTCGTCCTATTACTCACGCTTAAGATACTCGTCACAGACAGCCTGTTGACCCGGGAAGAAGTCACACTTCTCACTCGCGGTGGTGCTGCACTTGATATCAACTCGGTTCGGCGCAAGCCATTTTCCTGGATATCCAATGAGGCGTGGTTGAATGTGATCGAACTGTCACAAAGCTGCAAGTTCTTCACAAACCTTCCGCATGAAATGGCATCGAATGAGGGTATGTGGCGTCGATGGTATGAGGACAACGAGCCGGAGACAGTTGTCATTCCAGATTATGAGGCGAGATTAGCAGAGAACGAAGCCATCGGACCATATTATAAGTTGCTGCTTGTGCGTTCACTGCGAATGGACCGTACAATCCTTACGACCAAGGAGTTCATCCGAAACACGCAGCAGATGGGACCGCGATATGTCGAGCCGGTGACCGACACGATCGAGAGTATTTTCGCTGAGATGAAAGCTGAAACACCTGTGATCTTCCTACTGTCTATCGGCGCAGACCCCACGGAGAGCATTGAGATGCTTGCACGCAAGCAAAAGAACCCGTCACCAGCAGTTGTATCTATGGGAGAAGGCCAGGAGCCTGTTGCACTAAAAGCTATAAACGCTGCTGTCGTGAACGGTACATGGGTACTGTTGCAGAATTGTGAACTCGGTTTGGAACTCATGGAGCAGATGGAGGATATCATGCTGAAACTGACAGAGACGATGGATCCGGGCTTCCGACTCTTCCTGACGGCATTACCGAATGACCACCCCGCTAGGTTTGCTACAAATGTCGACAAAGGTGACGAATGAACCCCGCAGGGATTACGAGCTGGTTTGTTGCGGTCGTACACTGTGATGGTTGATCAGAGAAGCTGGAGCGAGTGGAGACGTCGCAGTGGCGGCAACTACTGTTCAACTTGTGCTTCCTGCACTCAGTGGTTATCGAGCGAAAGAAGTTTGGCCCGCTCGGCTGGGGAATCCCATACGAGTATAACAATGGTGATCTATCAGCTTGCACAATCTTCCTAGAGAAACATCTCTACAACGGACCCATTTCGTGGCCTACATTGCAGTACATGGTCGCGGAAGTTCAGTACGGTGGCAAGATTACAGACAACATGGACCGACGGCTGTTTAACTTCTATGCGGAGTGGTGCCTCACGCCTGATGTTTGTTCGCCGACATTCAGCTATAACCCGGCGGAGCCGATCTTCCGACTGCCCAACGACTTCAACTACCGTATCCCTGTGGCCGACAATATCGATGACTACCGGCACTTTTGCCATACGTTCCCCGAAATCGACTCTCCTGAGATCTTTGGGTTGCACCCGAATGCTGATCTTACGTACCGTGTGAAGGAGGTGAACATGTTGCTCACTACGCTTGGCGACACGCAGCCCAAGGGCGGAGGTGGCTCTTCAGGTGTATCTCGCGAGGACGTTGTATGCGATAAAGCCAAGGAGTTGCTCGATCGACTGCCGGAGGACTACAATGAAGATGACTACAAAGCCAAGATCAACAAGCTGGGTGGACTGACCATTCCGCTTAACATCTTCCTATTCCAGGAGATCCAGCGCTTGCAGCGTGTAATAGGCAAGGTTCGATCTATGTTGCAGTCGCTACAAATGGCTATACGTGGTGAAGTGGTGATGACCGAGGAGCTAAGCTGGACACTAGACGCTATCTTCGACGCGAAGGTGCCACCGTCGTGGCTGCGCACGTCCGTAGGTGACGAGTTTTCGTGGATTCTGCCCACACTCGGCCTGTGGTTTCATCGCTCATTTCGCGCGATGAACAGAATCGAACATGGCTGAACACACGTCGCCCTAATTCCTTTTGGCTCACGGGCTTCTTCAACCCGCAGGGTATGCTCACAGCCATGAAACAGGAAGTCACGCGCAAACACTCCAAAACGGATAAATGGGCGTTGGACGATGTGGTGTATCACACAGAGGTCACCTCTTTCGAGCGAGCGGAGCAGTGCGTGCACCTCCTAGCGAAGGTGTCTACATTTACGGGTTGTTCATGGATGGTGCCACGTGGAGTAAGGCCGACGGCACCATCGTCGAGTCCGAGCCCAAGAAGCTCTTTACGTCTCTACCTGTGCTGCACGTCAACAGCATGTCTAAAGATCTGGAAACGAAGTCGCGCAAAGAGCTGTACGGCTCTGTCGGGCCCTTTGAATGTCCATGCTATAAGTACGCGACTCGAACTGATCGCTACTTCGTGTTCATGGTCACTATGAAGTGTCCTCCAGGTCGTCCACCGCGTCACTGGGGGCTTCGTGGCGTCTGCCTGCTCTGCAACACCGAGTAGCTTTGAGTCGTACATATCCACAATTCAATGAACCAACACAATGTGTGTGAACATGTATACAAAAAGAAAAACTTGCAGGCCTTTACTGTCACGTTGTCTAGGCCTCGACGTCCATTTTGTTGGCACCTCCCGCTCTCTTTGCAGCAGCAGCATTTGTCTTCTGCAGCAATTCCTGATTCGCCTGCACCACAGTATTCTGCAGATGTGCCTGGATGGCTGCAAAGGGTCGCTCTTAAAGGACTGGTGGGTCTGTACAGCCTTGAGCTGTCCGAGCTCCCGCACTGCCAGTTTTGACGTTGTTTTCCACTCAGAGCCTTCTTCTTGCCGTGTTTCGTTCCTTTATTGTCACTGTTAGCAGTGTCAGCTTCAAAGAGTGAATTCTGTAGAGCTTCCAGGTCGGCAAACATTCCGTTTTCCTTGGTCTTCTGCTCGTCCATTTGCTCCTGCGCCACACGCGACACCATCCCCATCTTACGCATGAAGGCGGCGCGACGTTTTAGACGTTTGCGCTGTCCGCGACTCAAGCTCTGGCCTTCTTCAACGCCGTCATCAGCTTCATTGTCCACTGGGACCACGTCTTCTTCTTGGTCTCCGAAAGTGGCGGCGACAGCTGCAGCGCCCAGGAGCTCTTCGGGTTTTGAAGCCGTTTGCTGGCTAGAAGAGGCTTTGGAGTGCGCAGCGACGTGCGCACGCGCCTTTTCCGCTGTTGACGAGCCATTGACTGGGAGGAACGTGGAATGTGGAGAGCGATGCAGGACAGATGTAGGACGAGCGCTTGATAGGACACCTACGGTTGATGAGCTTTGATTGACTGGTCGAGAGTATTTAGAAACTATATAGAAACGACGAATTTCTATATTGTAGCCATGTCTAACAATCTTTCGTAGCCATTTCTAAACAACCGTTACTAGCGGAATGTTGCACCTGAGCGACAGCATTGAGCCACTCGACTGCCACTGAGACGCGAGCGTAAACTCCAGGATATCCAGCAAGTCCGCATCCATTGCCCCAGCTAACGACACCGATGAGCACGTCTTCATCTGACTGTTCCAGGATGAGCGGACCGCCAGAATCGCCCTGGCACGAATCCTTGTCGAGCACTCCTCCAGCACACAGCATCGTGGAATCAACGTCGAGGACCTTGGCGCAGGCAGAATTGTTTACAATTGGGACATCGACACGAAGGAGTTCGTTGGACTGATAGCCACCTTGCGTGGTTGCACCCCACCCCATGACGGTAGCGTTGCCACCGTCAACGACATTGATCCATCAGCTTTGGCGAGCGCGACAGGTGGGAAGGAACTCGCCGTTTCCAATTCAAGCACCAGGAAGTCATACGCGTTGGTCTCACTGGCGTACTTTGGGTGGCGAGTCTTGTTCACGACCTTGATTTGCTCACCGTCTTCGGTACCGCTCAGGAAGTGCGTGCCGACAGACACGAACTGAATGTCACCTGCATTGCAGTGCGCAGCAGTGAGTACGTGCGTCGGTGTGATGAGGGAGCCGCCGCAGAAATCTGTGCCATTGGCTGTTGGACGCACGCCGGTCGTGTACGTCTTGGTGCCGGGCGGAACGATACCACCGCCAAGAATGAGCGGTTCGATATCGGCAGTTATCGGCTCTTGATCGCGGTTCATAGCCATAGGCTTGTTGGCAAGAAGTTGCGAGTGATATTCCTGGTAGTTCAGCTTGGATTGGTGACCCAGACCGTCGACGTTAGCCGCGAGGATGGCTGCGACGATAGCAACTCGTTGAAGGCCAATGATGTTCATGACCACGTGTTGATGAGCTGGATGATAGAAGAGCGCAAATTGCAGAATGAGCTCACTGTGAGAGGGATACGTCTTGCCACCACTCAACATTTACTCCTCATTTATTGATGCCGTACGAGTGAAAGGAACACCATGATGGACAAGAAATCTTTATAATCAGAGGCACGACTTTGGACTCCTCAAACTGATTCACAGCATGCCATTCGGTATGCAAACACGTTGCGCAATTCCTGCACTACGTTGAAGTGCATTAAATGACATGTTCTAAATCGCGTTCTAGATTAAGAAACACACTTAGAAATATATATTTGAAATTTCTAATTCCACTGAAAATTATCGTTGAGTATGGAGCTGTTCCGTCGCCAACAGTAGACGCCAACGAGACGCGCTACTGCTTCTTCCTGCCGACCACAGACACCGCATCTACCGACGAGGCGCTTCACAACGTCGCAGAGCAACAATGCACCGCATTTCTATCATTCGCAGCGCAGCAGACCAGCGGATTTCTATGGCACAAGCACCGATTCCATCTAAGCGTCTCCAAGCGCAAGTTCACTACCACTAAAGTTGGACCTTATTATCTGTCCGGACGTACCGCCGTCGGTGACGCTATTCAGGACGAATGGGTCGTTGCCAAATTAATTTTCCAGTTGACAAAACGCTTCCCGGGTGTTATAGCACGTCTAGCTGATACCGACGGCGAATTTCTACTCATCGAGAGCGCCGAGGCGCTACCAGACTGGGTCACGCCGGAAGACAGCGACCATCGGGTGTTTATCGTCAATGGGAAGCTGCACATCGCCCCACCAACCAGTGACGAGTCTAGCCGATGCAAAGAGGGGGTTCTATGATGAAGACGCTCTGGAACAGGTGCTGGACGTCAAGATACACACGGAAGCGAGTACTGCGGTGCAACGTCTGATCCAGCAAAAACTCGACGAAGTACCAGGTTATTTGAAGCAGAACAGGCATCGTATGAGGTGTCTGCTGCCGGAGAGAGCTGCTCGAGTGCTTGCACTCAATGGAGAGCTGGTGGGGCCGGCCGTTGAGGCTTTTTACTATCGGGAGCCAAAGCACGCGGGCTTTGTGTGTGGCAAGATGGCTGCATTGATGTCTAAAAAGGAGAGCACATGAAAACAGTGGAACAGATGGTCACGTTTTCAAGAGCAATGTTTGCTCAACTGAAGCAGCAAGATTTTTTCCCACCGAAGCCGTTTCTTACTGATGAAGACTCGCGCTTTCGAGTGCTACAGACTGGAAACAGTGAAGAGAACAAACATCCTGACGCGCTGGCGGCAGACATTGGAGTGAAATTGACTTGTGGACTGGAGTTGTTGTATGCTGGTGATGGTGAAGATCAACTGAGACGGCCGTGGAAACAGACGATTGAGGAATTGTTGCGAAAGGATGGGGCGGAATTCTCGGCCCTGCCGGTTGAACCGGACGATGATAACTCGTGGTTGTACATGCACCCAGACACGCTGGAAAGCCAACTTCAGCAAGCAGCTATGGCTGGAGCTGCTGCTGGTCCGGGAGGAGCTGACGAGCTGCAGAATATGGCTGCCATGTTTGGCAAATTTGTGGATGGGGTATCTGGGGTCGATGGAGTGGAAGGAGCGGAGCCTGTTCAGTTTGATATGAGCTCCTTTATGGACCTCTTGAATGGTCAAACTGGAGGCGGGAATGCTGCCGGTCTGGATTCACCATGGGGTGAACACTTTATGGATGAGGATGACCCCAGCCCGAGTGATAGCGATGACGAGTCCGAGGAGGAAGGAGATGAAGATTTGGCACTGGAAAAGGCCATGGCAGAGATGGAAGCGGAGTTAGCAGGCACCAAGGTTGCTAAAAGCTTTTCGCGCTTTGAGGTTGTGGAGAACGACGAGAGCGAGGCTTCTCACGAACACAAGGTGTGTGATGATAAAGCTGTACCCGATGTCCCGGATGCCTCATCATCGCCTGAAAAACCGTTGGACCTGGACTACAATTTGCTGTCCAACCTATTGGAATCGGTTGCCTCTCAAGAGGGCTACGCGGGACCTGTGAGTACCATTCTGAGTGAGATGAACTTCCCCAAGTCCTCTGTGTAACGACATAATGTGCAACGACATAATCACCAAAAGCAAAATCCAAGAGTTCCAGTCATAGCAGCATATCGCTGCAATACCAATAGCTTAGGATATTAAACAACTCTTTTAACTATATGTTTCCTCTGTTCCAGTGTTTGCACACTGCGACTCTTGTGGCCGTTGTGTTGAAGCCGTCGTGGTTGCTGCGTGCACCGTGAATGGATTTGACGGCAACGTAGCGCCGGCCTCACCACGTGGAATATTATCATTTTGACACCATGAGAAGAAAAATTGACGCGCCTGCGCTTCCTCCCCAGCTCGTTGCGCTCTATCAGACAATTCTTTGACCTGGTAAACATTGCATCAATGAAAGTGTTGAGAGGACAATATGATACACGAAATATATCTCCAAAAGCATACCTTGGCTTCGAGTGCTTTCTTCTCCAGTTGTATCACCCGTAGTTTTTCCTCTAAAGCCAACACCACACGCTGCGGGTACAACAACTTCGGCGGTGATGGCGTTGGCTGTGTCGCAGTGTTGTCATCGAGACGTCTGCTAATAGGAAAACACGACTTGATGTCAGTTTTCTTCACCGGTTAAGCAGCAGAATGTACGATCCGTATCTGTCCTTGAAGGGAATTCTAGCCCTCCAAAGTCATCAGGAGACCGCGTGAATGCTCAAAAACGTTCAAACTCGATATACGGGGCCACCAACGACTGAGCTCAGGGTATGACACAGGCAATACAAAGTACCCTATCGCGCCCACATTGAGCTGACCCCCAATGACAATAAAAATGCAAGGGTGAATGCAATTCAGACGTACCCTTGTTGTTGTAGTGGAGAATCATCCAGTGCTGTACCCTCACCACCAACACTGCGTAGTTCGTCCATGAAATCGTGAACAGCAGAAATTTTGGACTCGATAACTTGTGCCACGGTCAATTGCTGCATGTGAGAGGCCTCGATGGCTTGAACGCGCGCATTAAGCGGCGGTATTGCTGCCTCGAGACTATGTTTATGCATGTACAATTCAGTCTCGCGAGCCATAACTTTTTCGTGCAGTGCTGCCCTGTCGGCCTCGGCACGAGCTAAACGTCCCTCAAGTGCTTCATTTCGTCGAGATGCAGCTTCCAGACGCTTACTCTGCTCCTCGCTGTGAACCCGCTTCAACGTCTCCTGATTCAAACTTTGCTGTTGTCGCGTAGTTTGCTCCCTCGTGAGCAGCGACAGTATACGAGCTAGCGTGTCTTCTACTCGAGGTTGACGTTGCAACAACTGTAGCAATGTAGTTTGCATTCCCACCTGCGCTGTTGTCAGCTCGCTGCTCCCATTGCTGCTGTTGCTGTTGCTGTTGCTGTTGCTGTTGCTGTTGCTGTTGCTGTTGCTGTTGCTGTTGCTGTTGCTGTTGCTGTTGCTGTTGCTGTTGCTGTTGCTGTTGCTGTTGCTGTTGCTGTTGCTGTTGCTGTTGCTGTTGCTGTTGCTGTTGCTGTTGCTGTTGCTGTTGCTGTTGCTGTTGCTGTTGCTGTTGCTGTTGCTGTTGCTGTTGCTATTACTGCTGTCTTGACTGTCCTCTGTCAGACGACGGCGTTTGTGCTTCTTAACTGCACTTGGAGAGGCTGTGTCCATGCCCGTAGTAGCTGTCACAGCTAAAGTACGGGGCACTATTGGTTGCTGTTGCAGGGATGTGGACCCCGACTGGTTTGTGATGTCTGCCAAGACACTACTTCCAGTAGTAGTAACTTGTTGTGGCGCATCAGATCTCGTAGTCTGTCTTGGCGGGGAATTCGTAGCAGCCACGGACGGATTCGGAGCTTGTGATGATGCTTGAGACTGCTCTAAAACTTGTTGAGGACGTGATTGAACTGGCTGTGAAGGTTGCTCCGAGGGTCCAACCGACTGTGAAAACTGTTGCGATGATTGTGGAAGCTGAACTCGTTGTGAGAGTTGCTGTGGGGGTCGAATTGATTCCGAGAGCTGTTGAGGAGCATGAGTAGATGATGATGCTATCTGGAGTGAATGGACAGACTGCGGGTGCTGTTGCGGCTGTAAGGGGTGGCGTGATTGAATCTGCTGCTGGGGTGCTGATAGAGCAACGTGGGCTGTAACTGCAGCTCCACTTCTATTAAACGGTGCACGGTAGGGTCGGGTACGCTCTGACAAAATAACACATCAAACACAACGTCATTAGGCGGCCATTCTACTTGTAGGAAGCAGCATATTTCAAGACGTACGAGATGCTGTACTGGGTCGAGAGCTATTTCTAGTTGCAGGTGGCTGCATGAGTACAGCATGTGGCAAATAAAGAAGATGCAAATCGTCTAACCACCGGTGTGATCCAGCGTAGCCACCGAATATCAAAAAACTTTGCACCGCATCGGGCCCTGCAGGTTCTGCCCGGTACAATACCATGGCATGCGCTGTCCGTCCAATAGGAACCTTGTTGACCAGAGCCGTCTGATTGTTCTTGTCTTGGATGCCTCTAAGTCCATCACTGTGTCTCTCGGGAACTCGGCGCCACGTGCGCGCATTCACATCACAAATAAATAGTTCGTTTTGGCGCACAGCCCGACGTCTTCCTCCAAACAGTACCAGGTGATGCGGCGCTGCAAAAGTGAGGGAGTGATTGATACGGCATGATGGTCTATCCCCGAAGTCGCGCCTGCAAGTGAGTCCCAGCGCGTGTGCACCACATCGTAGAGGAAAAGCGAGCCAAATTCCTGCTTGCCGTCCGTCCCACCAAAGAGGAACAGCGTGTTACCATCGTCACTAGCAGTCAGCCCCGCAAACGCCCGTGGTTGTGGGAGCTGACCCGTAGGACTTCGTGTTGGTCTCACCCACTGGTTCAGTGGTGCGTCATAGTAGAAAATATCGTTGAAAAATGTCGAGGATGCGGCGTCCTTGCCTCCAAAAACGAAGAGCTGGTCACCTCCAACCACCACACTACTATGCGCATGTCTTGCTTTTGGTTTCCACATACTCGCTGCATCTACTGTCTTGTTTCCCACCGCGCTTCCAGCAGCGGTTGTCGAATTCGCAGCTCTTCTATTCTCAACGTCTGCATATCAAACGCCATAGCCGAGTTGGTGGCAACACTTCCCTCTGACTGTGTGCCTCCTCCACCTTGAGCTCGCACCGTTTCGTCACTTGCAACCACCACATTGCCAACAACCAGTACACGTATATCTCGAGCTCGTTCTTCCTCCTCCGAGCATTTAATGTAATGCATCGTATGGTAGTCTCTGCCTCCTCCAGGGTGCAGAAATGTCACCCCACGACCCACAGCACCTGATCCTAAACCTCCAGGACGTGCAGCATTATTAAAACCTGTAGAAAATATCGGAGAACGAGGAGAAGCCGCGTTAAATGATGTTGTATGGGAAACAACAAGACGCTTCCACTGCAGCTGTAAAAGGTCGTCTGTGGCCTGTTGTGACGCCTCAGTGCCTCGACTGCTGTTCCTCGTGCTCACACGCTCTGGTCTGGTATTTGTATCCTCGAAACGCGCTGGTTCCAGCAGAAAACGTCCTCAAAAACACTTTTCCGTCTGCTCCACCGAATAGGAGGACGCTCTGAGTGGGCGGCAAAAGCGTCATGGCGTGTCCAGATCGTGCCGCTGGAGACGTTGCTGCGTCTTGCAGAGTTGCTCGAGTGTGTTGCAATGAAGATCCATGCAGCTGCGTCCACGTAGCGTCAGCGAGAGAAGACATAGAGCTCGGCACGCCGGTGCTACCAGCTCGACGCATTGGCTGCCCGCTCATATTGACTTCTGTTTGAATATTTAAAGTTGTCAATTTTATAGAAACGTTATAGGATCGAATGAGATGGATACCTGTTTGTGATTGGTCGAATGAGAATGTAGATTGATTCAAATATATCTTGAAATTTAGAAACTCATTGATACAGATCAACCATGTCGTTGAGTGCCAAGGAAGAGGTGTGTTGATGCGCCGTATACATCGACACTACTACACGATGAACGATGGCTAATAACTGTAACATCTACTAACGCTGCATATGCACTTGTATGCGTAGGTCTGCATCGTGGATGAAGAGAATAATGTGATTGGCAAAGCTGATCGCGCCGTCATGGTGAGCTCTGCAGCCATTTCCAGCTATTTACTATCATATCGCTAACAAAAAAATCATATGTGTCTATGCTTACATGTAGCGGGCGTTCAACCTGCCACATCGTGCATCCTACATCGTCATCAAAACTCGCGGTACTGCTTCAATCAGCAATGTCTTTTGACTGATTCCAAGCACTCTTTGATTAACGTCTATATGTAATATAGTGGCAAGTACTATGTCCAGCGTCGCACTATGATCAAGGACTATTGCCCAGGGATGTTGGACCCAATGACGGGCGGAGTCGTGCAGTACGGAGAGCCTATGGATGTGAATGCAGAACGTGAAGCTGAGGAAGAAATGGGAATGAAGAACGTGCCGCTACGTTACGTGACCTCTTTTTACTATGCGGACAAGCGTAGTCGAGTGTGGGGCGGAATGTTTGACTGCACGTTTGACGGTCCGCTCGTGCTCCAGGAAGAGGAGGTTGACGAAGTCCTCGAGATGACTGCAGACGAAGTCCTTGCACGTCGCGACGAGTTCACTCCAGATGGCATCTTCGCCTTTGAGAAGTACCTCAAGTTCCTCGAAGCTGAAGCCAAGTAAGACTCCTTACCGGCTTATGACGCTGAATCGGACCATTTGGTATCGTACACTGTATAACGCGTCGAGACAGTTATTGAGCATTCAACTGCTGCTGGCTTCGTGGCGATGATCGTGCCAGTGTTGTTGCAGTAGGTGTTATGAAAGAGGCCTACAGTACCCAACCTCTTTGTGCAGAGATATCCTACGTCTCACTCACGTATGCTTGCTGCGTTGTCTGTTATCGTATGTTAGAACTGGACTCAATTCATGCATTTGGCTTCTATTACAGCTCCAAGTATTCATAGTAGGAAACACTACACAATGAATATGCCACACTTGTACACATGTGCTGGTCAGCGGCATTCGAGGATACCAACAGCAATTGGCTGCCAACCGAAGCAATTTGTTTTCCTTTAGTCAATCCCTTTTCACCTAGCCGGTGCGTACAATTTATTTTATCATTCTTGGCGCTCAAAGTGCTTCGTCGCCTAAGTTGTACGAGTTTTGCTTCTCCGTTGAGCGTCGACAATTTTGCTTCATTTCATTACCCGAAATGCGGCCCAGCTGAGCTAAGTGCACTTTATCAAGTCCCTCGTTAGTCAAACACATTTTCAGTAGGCATCCAAGAGATGGTGTCGATAGAGTGTCTTCTTTTCGTATTGGACATTCGCAATTTGGTGGGTCCTCATCCTCGGTGTGCATATGGTCACCTGTGGCTACGCTGCGTTATATGCGTACGGCTACTGGGAGCTTCACGATACATTTGTCAACGTGTTCTGGATTTTTACCGCCTTGATATGGCAACACCATGCCACCCTACAATTGCCATCGTGCACGCTATCATGTCAGCGGTACATGGAGTTTGCATTCTGTTGATACTTGGCGGTTCGCTAAGGCAGCATTCGTTGGCTTTTACGCCGTGATCATCTTGTTTGGTCACTTTTAGCGACGAAATCAACGCACCCCGCTTCAACTCAGTTGTACTCCTGGAAATCGTGAAAGTTTACGAGAAGATCACTAACCCATGCGGGGTCTGTGGCGTGAAGGGAAAATATTTCCTGGTGGCTCACACCTACCATGAGATTGTGGAGACAGTGCTGCAGACAACTCAAGCCTACCGAATGAGCATGCTATTGTCACAAACTCTTCTCAATCGCTTCTACGTGGCCTTGCTTATGATCAATTGCTGGTCGTCGGTCATTGTCAATACCGTATTCTTCAAACACGACGAGGGTCGCAGGCGGTTTGTTGGCATTGTCTTAGATTGTGTGTTGGATCTCATGGCTTGCAAAGGGGTTGAGTTCATTGTCTCGCTGAGTTATGTGAAAGAATACAATCCAGATATCCAAGAGTTTGACACAGTTTTCTGGTACAATGACGAATGGGTGGCGAGGGCTTACAACGAATTTCAAATAATCGTTGTGGTTTCATGGTGGGATTTGGCGAGCCGTGTCATATTGTCTCTTGGACTGATCCTCACAATAAACAATTTGAAAAAGTTGATGTATCGAATGCCACGAAGTGGGAACCATGTTGGTCAGTTTGCTACGATACGCGTCCTTGCTGTTGACAGAAACAACTTGTGCGCTACAGCATTCAATCCAGTGATACCGAAGTTGTCAAAATCGATTCTTGGACAGCAACCAGCTGAGTTCAATCGTCTTCTAAACATGGTACCAGCTACAATAATATCGGCCTGCGCACTGCTTGTGGCCGTCTGTTGCTACACGTTGTCCATTTGGGTTTTGGAGTCTTAGCGTAGTATTGCTTATACTTTGCATTCAGGCATATATATAACCGACACTGCCACAGTGTTTGTTGCAAGTGAGATCATGGGCGGTGTCTAGACTATCCTGTTACTTGGCCGGACTTGATTGCGCCACCTTGGGCATTTCTGGTGAAAAGGACGAGGTACTGGCGAAGTGGCGTGAATTTGATAGCACTACCGTCGTTCAACTGCTGATTCGCCATTGCCCGAGGCTGCAAGTCTCCGAATCTTTCAAGTTGTCGTACCAGAAACTCTTAAGTTCGGCCATATACTGAATGCAGGCGGCTTGAATCATTTGTTGAACAGCATGGGCACGTGGATGTAGAGGTTGGCCTTGGACTGTTCTCGCAATAGTTATCCAGTACATCCTGGGAGTATCCGACGGCACTATGCTGGAAAAGTCACTGCATTTCCATCAGTAACAGAGCCTGTCTTTCGGTGTTCCTTTTACTTCGTTGATCCGTCATTCCAGTATGGTATACAATCAACAACCTCTGTGTCAACAGGATTTTTCTTTCAATAGCTGCTCCTGATTCAAATCTTCGTGCCGAGCGTTGTGCTTGCCGACGAACGTGTCCATGCCATTGAGACCACCACCCATCCGAACCACCCAGTCGTACAACGGCACAGGGAGCAATCGTGATACAGCAGGAGCCCACGACAGCGCAATCCCTCTCCAGCCTGAGAAGCACGACACCAACAGTTGATCACCACACCACATGGAGCGATAGATGGAGTCTGCAACCGCAGACTCCGATAACATCGGAATAAACAACCGCGACATTTTGACGGCCCAGTCGTCCGCGGTTAAGGCCCCTGCAAACATTCCTGTGTCCACAGCTGCGGGGCAAACCAGCAGCGTTCGGACGGACGTGACATTGTCGCGCCAAAGCTCCAAGCGTACTGTAACAGATTCCACATCAGTCATAGCATTTCTACAAAAACAATTTTAAAACAACTTACGAGCTTCGTGGAAGGCATTTACTGCAGCTTTACTGGCGCAGTAGTCAGTCAGGCCGGCGCTGCTCGTCATGCCCATCACTGACGACACGGTCACGAGCAGCGATTCTGACGCCTTCTTCATAGAGGGAGGGCCGCCTTCACTGTCCAAAAGTGTGCCAGTGTATTCACCGCAAACGTCTTTTGAATCTGTTCGGCCTTCAACTCCTGGAACGATCGCCCCACCACAATTCCTAGCACAACATCGACCGATAAGAGATACTTGGTCAGACAGCTCTCTCTATCTAGTCGCGCAACCTTTTCAGCTTTTACCTGCATTGTTAACTAATACCCCAATATGCTTAGGGGCAATGTCGTCAATCAACCGCGCCATACACTCGTCCACAGCACTGCATCAGCGTTCATATCAGTCCAAAAAGTATCCAAAGACCATCATCTGCTACTTGCAAACCTACCGATGGTCAGCTACGTCACACTCGTAAATTGACACGCGCTTCGTATCTACATTGTTTTGCATTTGTATCAACTCCGTCTGCAGTTTTTCCAGAGCATTGAGGTCGATGTCCAGCAGGGCCATCGTTATGTCCGTAGTCTCCACAAACACCTTGAGCGCCAGTTGTCTGCCAATTCCACTCGCAGCGCCCGTGATCACCACCACTTCGCCATCTAAATCGAACTGACGCCCACCAGTAATCCCCCAAAGCTCTTGCAAGAAGCCACAGCCCACCATCAGCACGACCAATACAGCCACTTCCATCTCGGAGCGTCAATAATA
Organism: Phytophthora kernoviae; assembly: GCA_008080845.1. Taxonomy (NCBI): domain Eukaryota; phylum Oomycota; class Peronosporomycetes; order Peronosporales; family Peronosporaceae; genus Phytophthora; species Phytophthora kernoviae. The sequence continues at coordinate 45,005 of VKKV01000016.1, read as the reverse complement.
TTGTTATGACAGTTTATTACGCCGCGACGAAAATATTGCCCTCTTATTTGAAGACATTATCCATTTGGACTCATGCCGTGCACAATCAAGATCCGCCTCGTGGAGGCGCGGGACATGCCGTCGTGGACCGCGCAAAGAACGCGTACGTAGGTATCACATTCGCGAGCTTCGAGGCCAAGTCGTCCGTGTCCAAGAAGACACTGAACCCCAAATGGGACGAGGAATTCCGCTTCGACGTGGCCGATGATTCTGTTCTGCAGAGTCAGCCCATCGAGTTCAAGCTCATGGACCACGACGTATACACAACGGACGCGACTGTGGGGATCGTTTACGTGGACCTCAATTGTCTGTTGATGCGGGACGGCCACGTGATCCAAGGCTGGTTCCCAGTGTATGACACACTGTTGGGCGTCCGCTGCGAGCTGAGTCTGGTCATTCGGCTGCAATACTTTGGAGACGTCAACCCTTCCGAGAGTCCTCGGCTGGCGTCAGTTCTTTGGGCTGTCCACATTGGACCCAAGTCTGTATCGCATCGAGAGTATGCTTGGCTTCGTAGAGGAGCTGGTGGTGCATGCGGATCCAGAGTACTCGTGGAGCGACAACTTTCGGACGTCCAGGAGGAGTAACGAGCACAGGCAGTTGTTGCTGTATAAACTGTCGTCGCAGGTGGTCACGTTGGTAAGAATGTGGTGGTGTTTTGTGTTGTTCATGCAGATATTGAAGATTAATGGGCCTTATATTATGTCGTGAGTGGAATTTAGGTCGGCAAAAGGCTCTGGAGCTTGGTGGCAATGCTGTCTTGGCATACAAACAGTTCTTTGATGTGGAGGAGATAGTGGATTGGTGGCGCGTGCGTGTGGCACTGCATGTTATATTATGCCAGTCGGGAAGAATGATTTTTCGTTAGGGGAAAATGGAAGTGGTGGCCAGCAACGAACACATAGCGAGGATGGTCTTGACGGCGAGAGCAAGACAGATATCTTCAAGGACGATGGGTCAACAGGTGGAGGGGACAATGTGGACGCATTAGTGTCTCCCCGGTATTTTCCACGTCGCGTGCTGAAATCACTTAAGGCGCCCGAGGCATTCAACGTTTCTGCCCACGATGTGCGTCATTTCAGATGTTATGGTGAATGCCTTGGATTGTATTAGTTACTGTGCTGCTGTGATTGTTTGCTATATTGCAGGAGGTGCAATTGATCACTCTCAAGGTGTTCAACCCTGCAACAAGGATTCGACTTGCTGGAATCGTTAGTGCCCGCTCGGTGAAGTACCTGGGAAAGCTGGCCACAATTGGCTGACCAGGAGACACGAGACTCCTGGTGGCTTGAACTCCGAGAAGAGGTAAGCTTAAACAATCCGAGATTAAAATGTCGCTGGAATATCATAGTATTCAACTTAATTTCCATCGTGCTTGCTATTTCCGAGCAGATTCGAGCTCATGCACAGTCGTTGCAATGCCTGTTCGTGATCGGCTACACCGAATCATGTACCATCCACGATGATGTCTGTGTGATTTCAGCTTCGTAAGTTGTCATCACTATTGCCCTTTGTCTCGACATTTGTGTTTTTGGTGTTTTCTACATACACAGTCAGATGGGCGTTGATGCTAACGTTTTTTTATATGAGCAGAGGAACTGCTGCGGTTATGAAAAATCCGCTCGAAGACCGGCCAACTCGGCGAGATGTGGCCACCAGTTACGATGCGGGTGATGACGGGCTGGATGTGCACGCTTCGTCTTCTCCTATGCTCAACGTCTCGCTGCTAGATCACCCTGGGTCTCTTGGACGCCGTAGCCCTTCGTTTTCGTATTCGACATATCCATCAGTTATTCCTCCTGCAAGGACAAAACCCAGGTTTGATATTTATTGTGTTTTGTTTGTGACAGTAGTTGTTTGTCACTAACATATTATCACAACTGCTGCACATATGTACAACTAGGAGAAGCCGACTGTCTAAACCCCCTTGCCTTCTGTGCCATATTCCCTATTCACGATCGTTGGCACCTTTTTCAAAGTAAGTGTTCAATTAGATTGATATACTCATATAGCATCTAACTGGATTGCTGTGTATAACTGTAGCATGCGTATGGTTCGTTGTGGTGTATGTGGGAACAAATGGGTCCCAGAGATGATGATCGCGTCAATCGAACCGCCTGCTGGCCTAGCTATGATGGGAAAAGGAACTTTGTGCAGGCTAGAGTATGCCGCCAGCGCAGGAAAGGGACTGGAGATGTGAATGCAACAATTGTGTCGGATGCGTTGCCATTCCTCGAGTACGAACTGTATCGGCAGGTAATGAACCACTTTCTCAGGTTTTGAGGAGTGGGTAACTCCAATCTGTGCTAACTACATTTGCTTGTCACTGTTTTTTTATAGTTAATTGTGAAGATGAAAGTACTCGGCGTGAACGCCGTGTTTGCATTTGACTCGCAAATTCAAATCGGTGGCTCACTCATCGTTGGCATCATTACTGGCACGGGATTTATCTTCCAGCTCTACCACCTCCACCAACCCTTCGGATTGAACGAAACATCGATGTACGAGAGTGAATCTGGTCACCTCAAGTTGCGGCATGAGACTAACCATTGCTGCAATGCTACTCAATTGGTTAGGTGAAAGATGACGAAGACCGACGCCTCGTACAGCTGCAGGCCCAAATCGAGGAGCTTAGTACGTTCAACAAGGACAAGGTGCGTATAGTATGGTAGCTAGACAAATTTGGGGTGACTTTGACTTCGTTGTGTTCTTAACGCTGGTGGCCTTGTTGCATCGTCATTTGCGATTAGCTCCATCGCGATCGCTTGTGCATCGTACAACCTGAGTATGAGTACTATAGCGGAGGTCGAAATGCTCGCAACCAACTACAGGCCAGCTCTTCACTCACTCCAGACCAAGATGATGAGCCTATCAAAGTGTCGAAGCGTCCAGCTCAGTCTGGCCAATCTCGAGGCTCATCACGGCGGAACCGCCGAAAGCAGGCACCTGTCCATCTTCCAGATGAAAGCGTTACGACCCAGGCACCTACGGATAACGTTCCAGCTTCAGGAGACTTGTCACCGCGAAATGGTGGTGGCACGATTACCACAGGAAGAGTGGGAACGCCACCTCCGCCATCACCGCAAGGCTCTCTTGATAACGATTCGAAGACGCTTAGCTCGTCTTCGGAATCAAGCCCGAGTCGGAGGAAGAAGCATTTATCGATGGATTTAGTGACTCGAAGGAAACATTTGTCTTGGAGATCGATGATGAGACCGACGAAGACTTAATGTCCGTGCTACTTGAGCAGGAGCTGCCAGAGGTTAGCATTCTTCATGTTGTTATTACTCGGTAGTACTTCCGAGGCGATCATAGCTAATTATTTTCGTCTGAATATGTGTACAGGGAATCTACATGTGCAGCACAGATCGGCTTCCTGGGGATTTTACACCGGGTGAAAACGTGCACCTAATTGTGTCCATGAAGCGAGTCGAGTGGGATGAGGATCGTATGAGAGATACACGGCTAAACGAACTGCTCTCAGTGGTTTTTAAGGAGCTGTTTGCAAGGTATAACACTCTTATCACCTCTCGTTCGTTTGATATCTCATGCTAATATTTTCTACATTCATTCAGTCTGCTGTTTAAGGTGCGCACTTACGCTCCTTGTGCTATCTGCGGGTTGAAGACGCGTACTGCTGTGGCCTCCGAAACTATGGTACGTGCTTCATAGGGGTGTTCACACTAGACCGACACTAATGTAGTTTCGTTGGACAGCTCGAGGTGGTTCTAAGTGGCATGGCTATCCTAGAAAAAGCTGGGAAGATCCGTTGGATAATCTTCTATCCAATGCTGCAATGGCTGCAGAGGTAGAAAGGTCCCAAGAAGCCAAGGGCGAGTCTGCAGACAGCACTGCGTCGACAGCAATCACGCCAATGGTGCACGATGTGCAACTTTCGGGGAAGGGTAGTCTTTCCAGGCTCCGTATCCAGATGCCACCACCGATGCGAAGTTTTTCACACTTCCGCAACAGCCTCACACCGAGTCCAACTAGTGGCGCACCATCGGTTCCAGCTCCATACGGCCGGGAGTGGATCGAGCTAACGCCGCTCGGATACATACCCGGGGCTCATGTGACGCGCTACCTCGGGCGAGTGACTCTACATTTCATCAAGGAAAGCTGGACGGTGCGCGAAAGCGGCGGCCTGGGGGCTTTTTACCACTTGTTCCTGAGCGAAGCCATCGCCATTGTGCGTGCACATGTGCGTTCCTTAGGTGGCAACGCCATGCTCACGTTTCGCCTCGTCCCCATCGAGTCCAGCCAGTTGTATCGCAACCAGGTGTACAACATGATCAGCATTACGGGTGATGCCGTTATGATCGAGCGCGAGCAGGAAACAAACGTTGGCTGTCCTCCGAACTGGGCGTTGAAGTCTTCGCACGCAGCGGAGCTGGAAAAACTTTCGGCTAACTTTCCTCACTCGATGAAGCACTTGCAAGTAACGATTAAGGGTATTGATTGTTAAGGTCAGTCAATTTTGATGGCACGCTAATGATGATCTGAAATGTAAGATAGCGCGCACATCTTCTTGATAACCGTCGGCTGGTCTACCCACTGCGTTAGCCCGCATTGATGGCATTAGTGCAGACTACATGTACTGAATTCTCCGGTCGTGGGCAGTAGGCTGCTTGTCCATGCCTTCGCATGTAGTATGTTTGGCGGTGGTGTGGTGTTGCGGTCTCGCTTATTCCGATGTCACAAAGTTCTGTTGATGCTTATCGCCAACGAGCGTCAACAACCCGAAGTTGTCGTTTCTCTTGGGGATTGTAAGTGCCATCGCTCGCTCTATGGATAGCCGCTTGATCACGGGACCTGCTGCGCCAAGATGCCGTAAAACAGCAGTTACTGTTGTGTCCTTGTGAGGCTTGGATGAGTCAGGACCAACAAGCCCTACTCAAGTATTAACGCTTTAATATGTAGTATTGTGATGTCGTGAACGCAGTGCCTTAATTGGTCGTGAATTGCCACTTTGCCATTTCCCACAACCAGATAAAATGAGCGAATGCTTACCGAGCAACCCACTGCTCAGCGTCTTTGGCATCAGCCCACCGCACATCGAGGACCCTCCATTCAACAATGCCAAAATTCTCGACTCCATTGTCCGACACAGCAGCAGAAGTTGATCAAGGATTCGCAAGCGTGCAGCCACGCAATGAACAATGACGACATGCTAGCATTGACCCTAGAGAGAAAGAATCGCCGTCGTGAAAACAGCCGCCGGAATCAAGCCTGGTACAGGAACAAGCAGCGAAAGCAATTCGAGGACCTCAAAGACGACATTTGCCGGTTGAAATACGAGATTCAAGGGCTGGAAAAGCAGCGTGTAGATATCCCCTTCACCACCCCTCCGAAACACAACGCCTGGACCATCGCGAGTGAATACTTTCGTCGATTCTGCAACGGTGTCAGACCCCCACGTACACTGCCGATATGGATTTTTGCGGGCAACAATGGCCCCAGATGTGAGAGACGGTGATCTGTGTGGCGTGGAGGAGCTACTGCAGAACTGGAAGCTGCTCTCGCTCTATTTCGGCAGTGTCCACGTCCACCTGGAACACCTCAAGAGCATTGCCATAGACTCACTACAAGCAACGACCACCACAAGTGTCACCATCACCAAAAGCACACTGCGTTACGTGTTCCCACACTTGAACAGCGATGGAAATGGTGGTGTTCATGGAGGGCAGTGGTCTCCATTAGCTGCTAGACTAGTGGACCAGAGGGTGGTTATGCGTGGTTCGGTGTTCTTTGGGTGGATGCTGCAGCAGAGCGTGTGGCAAGTATGCAGACTCAAATGGGTATTGTGACTCCTTTTGTGCAACTACTGGGCAATTTGGAGGACGTATCCCGAGTCTTTACGAATGCGCGAGTGACACCCGACGGACGGTTGATAAATGTTGAAGCTGCATATCATTACAAGTACTAGTAGTTATGCTAACGAATACTTGAGTCAACAAACAACAGCCTTTACGCTTATATTGTTCGCCTTCAATTTTACACTTTAAGACAATCAAATTTGATAATAGAAAACCTTATTTTCAAATAACGTATTTTTCAAAATGGCACCATCAGCTCCACCGACGCACGTGGTCTTCGAGACGTCCGTGGTGCGCTCTCTGCGTCTTTAAACCTCTCTCCATACTATGCACCTTCATGTTATCCCCCTCTACTAACAAACTGCTAAAAAATATGCCTGTAAACAGGGAGATTTCACTGTGGAACTGTACTCGGAACACGCCCCAAGACGTGCTGGAACATCGCAGAGCTGGCGCGTCGTGGCTACTACAACAACACCATCTTCCACCGCATCATCAAAGACTTTATGATCCAGGGCGGAGACCCCACTGGCACTGGGCGCGGCGGGGAGTCCATCTACGGGTACAGACTTCAGCACAAATCTATGAGGTTTTGTATAGGGACTAACGTTTGTGGTTATGGTACAATAGAGCCAAATTCGATGATGAGATCACCAAGGAGCTCAAGCACACGGGTGCTGGAGTGCTCTCGATGGTACAAACTGATTCTTAACTGCTAGAGAGTGGATGTTACAGCGACCGACTGACTGGTTTGGTTTGTAGGCGAACTCTGGGCCCAATACGAACGGCAGTCAGTTCTTCATTACACTTGCACCGACGCCGTGGCTGGATGGTATAGTGGGAGATATATTGCTGCTCGTGGTTGATTGTGGTGAGGTTGACAAGGTGTTGTTGGGCATTGTAGGGAAGCACACGGTGTTTGGACGGATCTCAGCAGGTATGAAGGTCATTCAGCGCATGGGGATGGTGCCTACTGGGGCCAATGACAGGTAAGCGAGTAAATGGACGTTGCTTGCTGCTGGATCATGTTGCTGTTGTTGACACCTTTGTGTACATGCAGACCTCGAGACGAGATTCATATTAAGCGGGCATACCCCGTCTCACAGTGAGGGCATAAATGTTGAGTTGCTGAGTTGCTCTTGTAGTGCAACGGCATATTGAAGGTCATAGAATGCAGTTCGCTGCAGATGGTCTGCCAAATTGTCAGTTGCCTCTTGTATTTGGTGGTTGTGCGCATGTACGTTTATCTGCGAGCAATTAGCAGACTTGGTGCTTGTTGTGACTCGATGGGGTGATTGAAGAGTCGTGGACGCCGCCGTTTCTTCTCCAAATTCGTTTTGGCGTGGAAATGGCAGTGGAGTGTTCATGTGCTAACGGGATAGACGGTCGTTGATGGATGCACTTGTCAGTCCCAAGAGAGGCAACGTCGACACAGCTCGCGCGGAGCAGTCAATAATAACGACCAGAGTGTGCAGGAGGAATCGTTGGTCAGGCTGGTGGATCATACTGAGTTGGTGGCTCCGTCCGATGATGCGAAGAAGGGTTGCAACGATAAGGATGATGCAAGTGAAAACAACAGAAATAACCAGGATATCGTGTTGTCACGAAAGAAGCATGGATCCAGGTGATAGAGCCTGTGACGAATTTATCGTCCAGCATTTTTGAGTTCATGGCGTTCCAATCACCTCATGATTCGTCAGATGCTATCATTGCCAGTCAAGCAACATCGCTCAAGCACAGCAACTCACGGAACGTGTCGAGGCAACTACAGATGCGCCTGCGATAAAACCACGTCAGAAAAAACGAGTCAGCTTTGTGCTGGAAGTAGAGAAAGCGAATGACCTCGCCCATGAACACGTGATCTTGATCGAGGCATCACCAGATCTAGAACTTCAGTCATCAGTGGAACAGAGTCGCCAGGTGGAGAGAAGCTATGCTACACCGGACGAGCTCCCGCCGTTTGGATGGTGGGACTGCTTTCAGCTTGGGTTGTCACTGACGTATACGACTATCTGTTTGCGCAGAAATATTTCTCCACGATGCCTAGTTTTGATGAGCAACAAAAACAACGGCAAGTACCGCTCACGGTTACTCAATTGTCAGTCCTTGCGCGGTCAGGGCTGGCCTTCAACTGCAGCACTGAAGCACTGGTTGTTCGACAAGCCCGACCTCCCGCACCTGTACCAAGTCCACGCAAACAGAAGAAGAAAAGGAGGCGTAGAACATGGCGCCTAGACTTCGCGATAACAGTGGCAAGACTGAGACACCGGAAAGGCATGAGGTTGTTTTCGAACTGTAAGTGGGCTGTAAAGCTACCCCAGCATCTGCATTCCAAAGCGAAGACCGATCCTGCTATCAACCCCGCACTTACAGCCAAACCAAAGCGGCAAATGAAGCTTAAAGCAAGCCTAAAGCTCAAGTTGACTTTCAGATCTGCTGTAAATTCTAACGCGTACAATGCAAGAGCGGTGAAGTCCCAAAACACAAAGGGCTCAGACAGGAACAAGATTGGTTCATACGGGGCCATCGCTGTATTCCAGGCGCTCCGGGTGAATGCAACACTTGTATCACTCTGCTTGGAATATGCTTCGATAGACGATTCGGCGATGAGTGCGCTTGCTGCAGCACTGCGTGTGAATACCAAGCTTACAAAACTCAGTCTTGTTGGGAATCGTATCGGTGCCGCTGGTGCACACGACCTCGCGGATGCCTTAGAAGACTGCCCAGACTCGATGTTGCTGGACCTCGATTTGCGCGACAATCGTCTTGGTGCTCAGGGTGCTCAGGAGCTCGGGCGCGCACTGCGTGAGAACGAGACGCTCACACGCTGTGACTTGTCGTGGAACCAGATTGGCCCTCAGGCTGTGCTGGGCCTTCTGTCAGCGCTACGAGATAATTTTGTATTGCGCGAGCTCTGCGTGTACGGGCGGGACTTAACAGCAGACGGCTCGCACTACCTTGCTAACCTCGACTATGACTCGGCTCAAAGGATAGTCGTAGCGCTCCGACACGTCAATGAGAGCTTCGCTGTGACTCGACTGAGTGGAATCCGAGCTGTTCTTCCCATCGATAAAATAAAAACTTCTCGCTGGATAGTGCTTCCTGGCCGAGAGTTGACAGAGCTTGACGGGTCAGTGATTGCTGGACTGATACCACGGAACACCATGCTGCTGTCATTAGATCTGCACGATAACCCTGGACTTGGTCGGGCTGCTGTGCTCGAGTTGCTGGCGGCCATGAAGAGTCTACCGACACTACGAAATGTAAACTTGTCCAACGTCGGTCTATTTGGCGACGCCGGAGAGAACGTTGGCGAGCTTGTGGGTCTGAATAGCACGCTAGTAACCATCACAATGCACGAAACAGCACTTCCCGTTCAGCAAGTACGTGGCAACCAACGTGCAGGAGAGGTGCACGAGACCATGACGTTTTCTGTAGCACCTGAACACTTTTTAGACCGTTGGATTCTTGCGAAGTGTTTCGCTGTAAATCGGTTGACTCAAGAACTCAATGGATTACGGATTCCTGCTGCCGCCTCAAGTTTTTCCAAGGCTGCTGGAATTGGTTTGACAGCAAGTCAAAAGGACCATAAAGACCTCGTCACAGTGAATCTATCTGGACGTGAGCTGGAGTTACACGAAGTAGCATTCCTGGGAAAGAAAATGCTCCATCACCTTCATCTTGGGCGTGTGGCGCTCAACAGCTGCGGGCTGGACAGCGCAGCAGCCCGTGCCTTGGCTGACGGAGTCCGCAACCACGCTTCGATACACACGCTTGAGCTGGAGAACAATCCGTTAGGGCCCATTGGGGGCCAAGCGCTAGCCGAGTGTTTGGCTACAAGCGCTGCCCTCACGTACCTCAATCTGAGCTGGGCCCAGTTGGGCGATGACGGCGTAATACCCTTCCGAGATGCTCTGATGCGCAACAAGTCAATCGAGAGGCTTGACTTGCGAGGGAACGAGTTACGTGTACGTGGCGTTGTGGCGATTGCAGAGGGATTACGACGTACAGCTACGCTTCGCGAACTGCATTTACGGTGGAACTCCATCTCACCAGCCGGAGCCGAGGCTTTAGCTGTTGCGCTCGAGATCAACCAGAGTCTGCGTCTTCTGGATATCGAGCACCATACTATGGGCTCACGTGGTGCTGCAGCATTCGCGGCAATGTTGGAGCAGAACAAACACCTCGAGCATCTCAATATGAGTGGCGCAGACTCGGACGACGCACTAGAAGCAGGACCCGGTATCAGCTCGGAGCAGGCCACACGGATCGCTCAAGCACTCACCCATACAAACCGGTCGCTACGGATACTGCACATCGGTGCGAACCGGATCGATGCCGAAGCTGCTGCGCAATTTGGTGAGGTGCTCAAGATTAATAAGGTCCTAACAACGCTGGACCTGTCGCGGTCCGCTCGACTCCAAGAAGGCGCCTCGGTTCTTTGCGTGTCTGTCCGTTAACAGCTCACTCCAACACCTCAACCTGGCACACAACCGTATTGGCAACGAAGGCTTGGTGGCTTGTATCCGTGCACTGGAACTGAACAGGACGTTACGAGAGTTGAATCTGGGATACAATGCGTTGACGGAGGAGCCGATGGCGTTGTTGGCGACCAAACTGCATGCTTCGAAGCGCACGATCACATCTGCGTTGGAGTGGCTCTGTCTTACAGGTAATGTCATGACTGATCGTACACGTAGATTGTATCTAACGTTGCCTGCGAGTATCATCGCAATGGAGCTCAACGATAAGCAGGACGAGCAGGATGATTAAAAGTAACGGTTACAAGTTGAAGTGGTTTGTTTTATTTTCTCATTGGTTGAAAATACGTTTATTTCAACCAATGAGAATCTGATCCGTCCGTTACAAAATCCCCCGTCTTTTCGGCTCACCACAACGCGCCTCGTCAGCAATTAGGACCGACGCCAGCTCGGTTCACATCCCTACTGGTCGCACCGCAGAGCTAAGGGAGACTCGTATCTAAGACACTTGCAGCAAGATGGCGATGCCTACGATGGCTGCGATCGCCAAGCGCATGACGGGCGCCGCAAACGACTCCAAGTTCTTCAGCACGACGAAAAAGGTCTCGGCATTTTTTTCATTTTGATTGCGGATATACGTACATGTAAACTAAATGACACGGTGTAATATACCAGGAGAGACGCATGAACTACGCCAAGAACTGGCCAATCCGAGTCGGGAGAAGAAGAAAGACGCCGTTAAGAAGGTAATCGCCAACATGACGGTGGGCAAGGACGTGTCCATGCTCTTCACGGACGTCGTCAACTGCATCCAGACTGGTAAACTTCAAAAATAGTTTTCGTGTTTATTATACTTATTGTAATTTACCGACCTAATTTCAATTTGTGGTATGTTACAGCGGACACGCAGCTCAAGAAGCTCGTGTATCTGTATTTGATCAACTACGCCAAGAGCAATCCGGATCTGACGATTCTAGCCGTCAACACGTTTGTGAAGGATGCTGCGGATCCGAACCCGCTCATTCGAGCGCTCTCTGTGCGCACCATGGGCTGCATCCGTGTGGATCGTATCACCGAGTACCTGTGCGAACCGCTGCGTCGCTGTCTGCAGGATGAGGACCCTTATGTCCGCAAGACAGCAGCGATTTGTGTATCCAAGCTCTACGATATCAATCCAGACATGGTGGAGGAACAGGGCTTCTTGGACATGCTGCGCGACCTCATCTCGGACTCGAACCCGACGGTTGTAGCCAATGCTATTGCTGCACTCTCCGAGATCTCGGAGAACAGCGGCGGTGCTATGGCGTTTAAGATCACTAAGTCCGTGCTGCAGAAGCTGTTGGCTGCTCTCAATGAGTGCAATGAGTGGGGCCAGGTGTTCGTGCTGGATGCGTTGGCTGGATACTCGCCTGCAGACTCGCGTGAGGCTGAGGGAATTATTGAGCGTGTAACTCCGCGTCTGCAGCACGCAAACTCAGCTGTGGTGCTCTCTGCGGTTAAGGTGATTATGAAATTCCTGGAGAAGGTGTCAGATGCCGACACAGAACGCAGCCTGTCGCGTAAGATGGCGCCGCCGCTTGTGACGTTGCTCTCGGCTGAACCGGAAATTCAGTACGTGGCGTTGCGAAACATCAACCTGATTGTACAGAAGCGACCAGGCATCCTGGCCAACGAGATTAAGGTGTTCTTCTGCAAGTACAACGATCCGATTTACGTCAAGATGGAGAAGCTAGAAATCATTATTCGCCTGGTGTCTGAGCGCAACATTGAACAGGTGTTGCTCGAGTTCAAGGAGTACGCTACTGAGGTGGATGTGGAATTCGTTCGCCGCTCCGTCCGTGCCATTGGTCGCTGTGCTGTTAAGCTTGAGCGCGCTGCAGAGAAGTGCATTAATGTGCTGCTAGAACTTATCCAGACCAAGGTCAATTACATTGTGCAGGAAGCCATCATTGTGATCAAGGATATCTTCCGCAAATACCCGAACCAGTATGAGAGCATCATCGCCACACTTTGCGAGAATCTGGATACCTTGGACGAACCCGAGGCTAAGGCGTCTATGATCTGGATTATTGGCGAGTATGCTGAGCGTATTGACAACGCGGACGAGCTGCTGGAGTCGTTCATGGACTCCTTCGACGACGAAACTGCTCAAGTCCAGCTGCAGCTTCTGACCGCAACTGTGAAGCTCTTCCTGAAGCGCCCCAATGAGACACAAGAAATGGTCCAAAAGGTGCTGCACAAAGCCACAGAAGAATCAGACAACCCCGATCTGCGCGACCGCGGCTACGTGTACTGGCGTCTCCTATCGGCCAACCCGAGGCCGCCCACGCGGTGGTATTAGCTGAGAAGCCGGTTATCAACGATGACACGTTCGCGCTTGAGCCTTCGGTTCTTGACGAGCTGATTGGCAAGATCTCGACGCTTGCGAGTGTTTACCACAAGGTTCCCAGCGCCTTCGTGGTACGTTCGACGGTGTCGGAACTGCGTGAGCACCGCCAGGATGATGACCACAGCAACGATGATGACGATGAAGGTAGCTCTGATCAGCAAGAAGACGGATCAGGTGGTCATCAGGCCGATGGACCCGTTGACCTACTGGATATGGGTGATCTCTCCATTGGTAGCTCTGCCCCAGCACCTGCTCCGGCGGCGTCAGCAAGCGCAAGTTTGGTGGATATTTTGGCGGTCCAGCAGCTCCTCCTGCTCCTGTGGCACTTGGTGGTGGCACCCCAGCAGTCCAGAAGAAGGTGCTGATGAACGCACAGCAAGGCAAGGGTCTGGTGATGACGGGAGTCTTTACACGGCGCAGTGGGAATTTTGTGCTGGACGTGGACTTCGAAAACCAATCTGCTGCGCCGATCGCAGGCGTGAGCATCCAGTTCAACAAGAGCACGTTTGGTGTGGTGCCTATGCAAGCAACGGTTACATTCCCGCAGTCTTTGGCGCCAGGCCAAACTGTCAATCAGGTTGTGCCAATGGGCGTGAGCCCACAGTTCGTGAATGCTCAAGTGGCACCGAACCTGGGCCTACAGGTGGCTATCAAAACAACTCGAGCAACGATGTCGTATACTTCCAGTCGGATTTGGATCTCCGCGATTTTCACTGAAGCCGGCGGTATGGAGAAGACAGATTTCATTAACATTTGGCAGGGTATCAACGAGGGCAACGAGCACTACTTCACGCTGGCCACTGGTGGACATGGTGTCGACGCCGTAGCTGAGCGGCTGGGGCGCAACAATGTTTTCTACGTCGCTAAGCGTCCCATTGATGGCAAGGAGATTGCGTACTTCTCGGTCAAAACCATGACCAACGTTGTGGCGCTTTTCGAGCTCACGTTCGACAACTCTGGTACCACAAAAGTGTGCCTCAAGACGGAGCAGAAGGCGTTCAGCATGTTGCTTCAACAGACAATGGAGCGCTTGCTAGCGTAATTAGGATTAACATTGCCCACTTGCCAATCTAAGAGGAAGAAACCCGACGATGGCAGTTTACTTCCACAACGCGAATAAGAGGCAAACGTGATTCATTTGTTTGTTAGACATGTCTGCTTATGCTCCATTGGATAGGTATTGCAACATTAATTACTGCGGGCTGATGAGGCTGTTAGTCTCGCTATTCGCGCCGGTGGTAGGCCTGCGCAAGACGCTTGCAGCAGCCGCGATATTCGATGACGATAACCGGACTGGCTGCTGTGGCTGCTGTAGATTCGGCGAGCTTGGGATTCCAGTTAACATGTTGTTCTGCACGTGCTCGACAGCTTCACACATGGCGACAATCGGCACGCGGCCACTCTCGGCAATCAGCAGGAACGCCTTAAGCTCGGCGTAGCAGCGAGAAAAGTGGTCTGGTTCCATCTCTGCCATAAGCTCGCTGATCTGCTTGCCAATGTTGAAAGAAGCAAGGAACTTGCCATACTGCGTTGGCTTCTCCCTTGTGGCAATTGGAGAAGGCATATTTCTCGCCGTGAAACCTGTATCTCGTCTACTAGGTAACGCTGAAGCCTGTGGCTGCAGCAGTGCTCGAGGGGCACCGAAACAACAGGAGGAGCAGCAGCAGGAGTTGAAACTGGAAGTGAATCTGGGGGTGGGCTTCTCCGAATCGAAGCCAACAGATTGTGCACATCTCTGGGCTTGACCTCCTTGTCTGTGTTGTCACGCACATATTCGAAGATCCTGGCCGGTTTAACGTTAGCCTTCTGCAGAGCTTGCACCGTATGCAGTACATTGGGATCTGTGACCTTGCGCACCCGTGGGTGGTTACGATACAGTCCACTGGACAATTCATGGTTGTGTTTTGCTGTATGTGAAGTCACATGTACTTGCCAAAGTCCACTCGTAAAATTCCGTCGTAGTACAAGTGTGATCTAAAAACATCAACATCATCAACATATTTAAAACAAAAACGACTAAAATAACCTCCACTAATTTAGGTCCATTCCCTACCTGAGCCATACAATTAATAGCTTTTGAGCGTTTGTTCCTGGCTCCCGTAGACCTCGATCGTGGTTTGCCGTGGTGCGTACAAACCACAGCTTTGGTGTACGTCACCATAGATTCTGGCAGTAGTTTCCAGAAGGCGCCTCCCGTCCCAGACGTGCGTATCTCTCCCGAATGCGCTTGTTCCGAGTGGTCACAGGCGTGCCTGTGCGTACAGAGTACACTTGGTAGGTGCGTCGTTGGTAGTCGGCTAAATAGAGATGGAATTCGTCCCAAGACGAGAAAACTGTTCTGTCGAGAGAGGCACCACCACCAGCGTGGACGAGAGCTCGTCACTGTCGTTATCCGGTGGAGTATTAGCACTCGGTCCTGGGGAGACGCTGGCATGTTGCTGGCCGATGTCTTCGTCCGATTCGGAGCCCGGCGGGCTTGAGTTCCTGATCCCGCTATCGGCCATGCCAACAGAAACAATACGAAGCACTGGCGATAGCGGGGAGAAAATGATTTTTATATCTTGATATTTGTATGCCATTGAAGCCGTGCTTTTAATTTAACATTAAATAAACGCGCTTACCCTGCATCGTCCAAGACGTCCATGCTAATCTCTCAACTTTCTCTACAACAGATAACGACACTTGTAACAAGCAACAACAATGGTGCGACAACCGCCACGTTGACAATTTTCGCTGCATGTCAAAGAGCACCGCAGAAGCGAGTCAACTCCGTGCTTGTGGCCCCGGTGCAAGAGCTGTTCAGACAGTGACAACCTGCTTTGGACAGCACCCACCACTCGAAAAAGTGTCCGTAGCTTTGGCAGTATATGACATAAGGCCTATAACATGTTTGTTGAGTGTCGACCGGTTGTGTTGTGCACAAGTGGCGCCTTGTGCCTGCTGGAAGGCGATCGTGATTGCTTATTCCGTCCCGTATCAACGCGTTCGGATGCTATTCAAGCTGCACAACTTCAGCTGGTCGAACCGACTCGCTCTGGGTAAGAAAATCCAGAAGTAGTCTCCGTTCAATCGCGCGACTGGAGCTGAGCGCACTTCGGAAAGAGCTGGAGTGACATATTTTCACTTTCGACCATCTGGACGAGTCCTAGGCTGGCAAAAGGAAGTTGCTTGGAAAAGATGGCCATGTGGTGTCGGCCATGCGGATTTTCATTGAGTCTATTCCGTTCTCGAAGACAAAGCCTCCTCTATAAGATTTTCGCTAGAAACTTCAAGTGTACGTGTGTAGGAATGCCACATTGCACGACCCAAAGTCAGAGGATACGTCGACAAGTATTCGGATCACCGTATGGCGACTTGTTGTAGAGTGGCAACCACAAAATCACCAGATAATGGGGACAAGCAAACAGAGTAGACTTGCCCTGCTCCTACTGACGCACAGACCTCCGAAGGAGCTGGACAGGATGTTGGGATGGTGTCCAAAGTGCTGTAGTGGCTCGGCAGGCGGAGTACAAAAACGCCGATGTGACTCAACGGCTGGGCTTCCACTGAAAACGGATACACCGGTAGCAAAATCAAACTCAGTTTTCAATTTCCTCGTGCATTCGCACGTTGATTCAGCGCCTCAAACCGCCCCATTCACTGCATACGAACTACCATGTCACTGGAACCCCTCCCAGTATTTACTGCTCGCGACCTGGAGCCATTCGACCCAGAACTCCTCAGTCTCATCGCCGCCGATGACAATGACATGCTACTACCAATGGAAGACGATACCCCCATGAAGAAAGTCGTTGACGACTATGCACCACTGAATCCGATGTCCACACCAACAGCAGTGGACGCTTTTAACCCGGGTTTCGCGCCTGGAGGTTCAAGACCTCATGAACCTTTTGGCGCCCGACGTTACCAGAATTCCGGCCATTACTCGAAGTTGCTCCGAGCCTATCAAGAAGCTCGGCAAGCGCACCAAGAAGTGCACCTACGCGGCACGAAGGGTACGTGCAAATATCCCATTTGTATGAGTAATTGTTCGATAGCATCACTAACTTAGATTGATTTTTTGTGCGAATATAGAGGGAAGTGGCATTTCTCCGCAAGGAGGCGATGGTACTCGAGAATAGTCTCAACTCCATGCGCAAGTGTTGCAAAGTATCTTCATTGACCCGCGAGCAGGCTGAGCGGGAAGCGTACGAACTCGCGAAGGCCCAGGCTGAAAATGACCGCCTACGTGCAATGGTGTCTACCCAAGAAGCCAAGATCCGCAAGGCTGATGCGTACATGATCAGTGTCAATCACCAAGGACTTGCCTCATCACCTTAAACCGCCATCTACAGCGATAACTCTGTCTCTCACCTTACATACGTCGGTCAAGCATGTTTGAGTATTATAGTCCGTCAGTATTGTGTCAAGTGTAGCCTATGAGCCTTTTTAATATTTGTCAGCAAAAGCCATTGCTTTTTCCTTAGCGGTTGAACTTCTCTCTTATGGCTCAGTTTTGGTTGCCTGTATGGTGGCAAGTTTAGCGCCAACACCAGCACGCAGAGCACACCACTGCATGCTGAGATGTTTGAGTCTACAGAGTAGAAGAGCACTCAAAAAACTGTTATTGCCACGACGCAAGACAAGCCTGGAAGAATACAAAGCCACAAACGATTTTGATCTGGCAAACACGTCGATGAGAACTTCAGCAGTGTTTTGTATCTGCGTTCTGGCATGGAAAACCAACAAGTATGGATTTTTACTGTTGTCGTCAATTACAACGAGTACAGTGCCGTACCGGTCGAGAACCAACCGCTCAAGTGTTTCGTTTTTCGACAACATGGTTGCAATTGCGACAATCCCTCCGTCACCAACAGGGTTTTCACTCAAGTTGACCTGCTCCACATCACGTGAGTTTATCGAAATCATGATTGTAGCTTATCATCAGTCCATGTACCTGTTTAACCGTTTGGTTTTTCTCCAATGCTAGCGCGATGGCCCGGACGCCGGTGGAGTCAATCTCGTTGTTCATAGAATCCTCTTTACGATATGCATAGGCGTCATTGCTGACATCGAACAGTTGAAGAGCTGTGCATAGCTGAGTATTGAACGAATAAAGGTTGACCAGGATTAGGATATGCACATGTCAAGAGTGTAGTGGAAAAATACTTGCGTGTACGATGCAATACAGAATTGAAATACCCGTAATCCACTTGCTAGGAGAATGGCCCCAGCGTCAGTGATCTGGCAATTGTTTAGACGCAGTCGTACGAGCGTACTGGAGCTCTGTAGCATGCCCTGCCCAAAAGCAACCACAGGACAGTTCTACTTTCAGCACCATATCAATTCTGATCCAAAGATGATTCAATCAATACACACACACCGCTATCATGGCACATCCAACCCCAGCGACTGGCAAACGGTAACATACAATATCGTCTTTACAAAAGGCGTCGACGGCTCTGTATCATCGTTCGCATCCACAAAACCTAGAATCTTCACCACAGTAAAGCATCGAGTTAACACACACTCTTCACTCTCTTCTTAGCAACCTACGATCGATAGTTCATGAAGAGCTCTTTGAGTATGCTTAGCATCATGTGGGAGCAGCACGTAGTGAAGGGAATGCCTCATCACTTTGTCGAATTTCCTTGAGATTGCAGGCAGCCCTGGTCGGCTGCACATCAACGTTTATCGTCAATCTTCCAAACTATATTATATACTAATAAATTAGACTACTCACAAGTGTATCTTCCTGCGGACTAACTTGGAGCACCATGTATCGATCGTCTTGAGGTACGCCTGGGCCTCAAACGCATCCAATCTTGAAAGGTCGTAGAGTTCGATGAGCTGTTTCTCGGACTTCGAGAGCGCCTGGGACACATCAGGATGCAGTCTTAAACTGCTATAAAATCAATACCAGAGAAGACTGCATTGCAATAGATTGTTAGTAGTGGTCTCACTTGCAAAAGTGTTGCAGTCGACGTCCGATGGACTTGAGACAGAGTTGCTGTAGCGATTGGGCAGCGCCGTCGTCTGCTGGTCACAAGTAGAATAATACATACATGCAACCATGAGTATAAATGGTGGACCACTTACGCTCAGTGGTCCAATACAGCTACAATGGCTAGTTAGCTCCGCACCAGGAGCGGCTAAGGTCTCCATGAGGTTGAAACAGTGATAGGATAGCACAGGGTCGCAATTTGGTACATTGTACCCGTTAAAGTGTACCAAATGTTCGGTACACTTTGAAAAGAGTCAGCTCTGCGATACATTTCGAATTGGCCAATCAAACGGAGGCAGCGCAGCCAAAGAACGTCAGTCGCTCACAACTCAACTGGCGCTCAAGTGCACGAGCAGCTCCAAGAGAAAGGATGAAGTGATGCCCAGGACCCATTGCCAAGGCTCAATACCAGACAGAAGAATGTCACCACCCCCAAGCAGATAGGAATGTCTTTCGCCTGACTACATAGGGCAGAAGAAAACCAAGAGCTCCTCCCACGTCGCTAGATATCAAGCCACTGCCAGTTCGTCTTACGGCTGACAGAGAAGATGCCGTGCTGATACTCAACAGACGTCAAGACGTTCTGAAAACTAAAACAAGAGACTACAAGGCAAAGGCAGAGACGTTCTCCGAAACAGCAACAGCTCTAAATGTAGGGACGGAATTCTTCATTTGTGCATTGTCGTATGAGGAAGAAAGAACATTTTTTGGTGTCTGGTTGCTTGTGGTGTGGGTTTCGTCGACGTAGAAATATTTGAAAATGGAACGAGACCGACCAAGGGCAATGTGGATACTGAATGGGAGCAATACCAACAACGATCGATATCAAGCACAAAACAGGGTTATTTGGTATTTTGCTGGTTTTCATGATGCATTTGTCACCGAGTTTTCGTTAATAACGCGACGTAGAAAGACTTTCAAGGCGAGCGAGAGACCTCAATGGTGCATTCAGTCAAGGGTATGTTCATCGAATTTATTCGTGGTCTGCGGAAGATATACCTGCCTCATAAATTGACACATTTTACAACAGCTACCTGCACACGAACTGGCATACGTGTCCTCAATCAAAACACCTCCATTTAAATGAGCAACTAGCATTGTCTGCAAGATCCAAGGTTCTGTGTCGGTCAGTGCGTGCTGCTCTTTCCATACCTCTTAAACGGTGCTAGGTGTTGCGAGTTGCTTTGTGTGTTGGCGCTTCGTGTTTGGTGTTTGCTCGCGCTATGCTACGCTACACTGCGATATGCTACGCTACATCGCGCTGGGATGCACCACACTTTAAAACGGCAGGAAAGAGAAGAAGGCAACGGACGAGAGATGATACCGTGCTGGGTTGGCTCGATCAGGCAAGCGTAAGACATTGTTCATTAGTGCTGTTGGACAACTTTGTTCGAGATACATTCGGGGAGGTTGTGGCATGCAGGGTTCGGTGGTGGCGCTTCTAGTAATGCTTCGGGCAATATGGTGCGTGATGTCTTTTGTACTACAGTAATTTCGTTTGCGGACGTGGTCACATGCAGGCAGGCAACCCGAAAAAGGATAACGAGCAGACAAGGAGAGGCAGGCAGCACTATATACTATAGTGTGCATGTGTACGTGGTGCTTTTGACTTGGACGGTTAAAGTCGTACTGGTGATGGAACAGTGGGTTGCAGAGCTTGGTGTCGCGATGTGCTGTGTATGTGGATTTTATGCTGGTGATTATTCTGTGTGGCGGTGAGAGCTTGGCATTTTTCTCCAGGTGGCGTTCGCAGTAGTAGGTGCTGCATGCTTTTGTTTCGTGGTTTTGTGGTGCTGTATTATTTCGTGGTTGTGGCGTTGTTTCGTGATGGCGTGGCGCTGTTTCGTTGGCCGGTGGAGTGGATGGATATACTGCGGAACCGGTGTGATGACACGAATGAGAGTGCAAGGAGTGTGGACATTGTATGACTTCGTGTGGTCTTGTGATCAGTGTGATTGCTTTAAGTGTTGGAGACGGCTGGGTTGGTGCATTGTATGTGTTTGTTGTGGTATACATTTGCCGTGGAGTTTTGCAGCGATGTTCGGATTCGGACCGAGATTTGAGATGTATTCATGTTCAACAATGATGCTTTGTTTGCTGGTGGTGGTAAGTGGTCATTGGCAAGGTACGTGATGTACTTCTGGTTGCGTTTACTCTGGTGTTTTTCAACGCCGCACGTTCTGAAGAAATGTACTCACTGACTCACATAAGGTTAAACAAATACAAGGCTACGCGTGAAACATACTTTGGCTTTCATTGGACTTCAAGACGATTATGCGAATGGGTCTGGTACTTGGTTCATCTCATGTTTCGAGGTAGTAAGTAAGGAATGAAGCTGCTGAGGCTACATGTGGCGTCGTCGCCAGCAGCTAAATTCAATTGGTTTGATTCGACACCGACTCTGTGTCCATGATTTTTAGGTACTCGCGTACTTCAGCCGGCGATTTGCCGGCCTCCACCAGCCGCGTGAGTACCTCAGCTCGCAGTGTTTGCCTGCTTTCCTGTTGTCGGGACAACAGTTCATTCTGCTTGAGTACCAACTCCTGCTGCCTGACAGCCAAGCGTTGACTCTCCAGTCGTAAAACTTGCTCGTTCAGCGAATTAGACACCGACCCGTCCCGAGGGGCGGTCGAGATCTGCTTTCCTCTGCCCCACCATCACTTCTCGGAGTCGATGTTGCGCTCTCAAACATACTTGGCAATCGCTCTCTCCTCCGAGGAGGCGTAGATGTCTGCTGTTCACTGTGCATCACTCGAGTCAGCTCCGTCATTGGAGGCACAAGTGAATGTTCCAAAACCAGCGTCTCCCTGCTCTCGGTTCTGCTATCTCGATCCCTAGACGGCAGCATGATGGTGCTTCCTTCTCGACTGACATTGCTGCCACTTCTATCGCGTAGTCCGCTCTGAATCACTCTCGTCAGCTCCGGAGTTGAAGTCGTCGTCACTGCCTCTAAAAAGTTCATTTCTCGAGCTGACAGCGTGGTGCCTCCTTCTCTGCTGGTATTACTGCCTCTGCTGACATTGCTACCGCTTCTGTCTCTCCGTCCACTGGACTTAAACATGGCATCCACTCGTTGATAAGCAGGCTTAAGACTTAACGGGTTCTGACGCAAAGCTTTGTGGTACCCTCCCATGAAGCTTTCATAGCGACTCCGCGCCTTCTTTTCGGTCCACTGAGCGTTGGTCATCTGGTTCATATGGTGCGCTAAAGCTCGGTATCCGTCGATCTTTTGAGGCGCTTGTGGGGTGGTGAAGCGCTCGTAGTTGTAGTAGCAGAAGAAGTGTTTGATGACTCGGCTGATGGTCGAGTGAGTAGCTCAAAGTTGTCTGGTTGTTCTAGCCACTCCAGTAGAGACTTGGTTTGTTCCTTTGTCGTGTGTACAAACTTGCGTTTCCCATGGGTATTGTTGCTCGTAGGTTCTGTGTCCATCTCGTTTGCGCTGGCACCGTCCGAGGCTGTTGTCGGATGCCGGATGTCGTTGTCGGGCGTTGAAGACATAGTACTTGTAAAATAAAATAAAAAGTTTACTGAGTGTCAACCCCCATTCATAAAAACGTGCGGCTGTTACCGTTCTGGCGGTACAGCCATTTTTACACCCGCGACATACAAAATCCAAGTGAAAAGCTGCTTGGAGATTTCCTTACGAAAATCAAGTATAAACCATGTTGAAGTGGCTGCACTTTCAAAAAGGTCTGATTGGTCGCGAGTACATTTAACGAACACGAACACCAGCTACCAAAGAAGTTGGAACCAAGGCGGACCAACTTCACCAACTGGAGGTCGTGGAATTGGAAGAAATCGTCTCTCGGCAGGTTTCATCTTTGAGAACATTCCTGTAATGCACTCACACTCACGTAATCGTCGTTGGCGTATTCCAACGTTGGCAAAAAACATCCTTCAGCTTCACGATGAGCACCTCGAGAAGGAGATGCAGGACGAACAAAGTAATGCGGTGAAATGGGTCCATGGTGAAATGGGCGCCATGGTGCCGCTAGCGACTGTGACGGCCGGCACACGTCATGTGCCCGAAAAAGTATTTGACCACGAATCCAAATCATCTAACAAAAAACTTACAGATATGGCGATAGAGTAGCGCCAGAGGAAGGTTTCTCGGCAAAATATGTTTCAGACACTTGTAGGTAGACCTGGTTCACACCTTGAACAATTCGTCGCAACGTTTTTTGCCGTTAATGGAGCAATACCCCAGTCCATGCCATATCATGCGCCGACGGATGGCCTTCTCTGCCTTCATTAGCCGCTGCTTATCCGCGTTGTGCATCGGGATATACCACACCAACTTGACGATGCTCTGCGGGTAATCACTGCAGAGCTGCTTCCAACGGTTCTTCAGACCATTGGTCCTCACAATATCCCCATTTCATCACGAAAAATGGTTCGTTCTCACCGGTCAAGACGGATAAAGACGGATAAAGACGCGATAAGCATCAGATATACGTATGCACCATCATACTCTTTGTTGTTGTGCAGTCGTCCTTGCGTTTTCTCAATATTCCAACCAGGTTCCTGAGGGGCTTGTGTCGCTCAAACAAATCTTCGTCGCGACGACCAATTTCCGCATGAATCGCCTTCCATTTGCGGGGATGCTTGAGAAATACCTTCAAAGGGAATCGTTTTCCTCGTCCTCTGCTTTCATCTCGTATCATTCGCCGCACTTCCTGCTTACTATCCGAGCCTTCCATCTGGACTAGGAGCTTTACACAAATCCATACAAAAAAGCGCTTCATACTGAAGTTCAGTGAAAAAGAACAGCAAAAAAGCACAATAGCGGACGGCCATCCACCTACAAACTTCAAGCTTGAGCGGACGTGTGTGTTTCTGTCTCCACTTTTTTTCCTGGACATTCGGCGCCTTTGGTTCCATTTCTTCTTCTTCTTTTTAAAGAAGCTGCATGTATGCAGTCGAATGGCCAAGATGAAGCACTCCTTTCGCGACCTGTCCGGTAGATTGCATTGGCGCGAATTTTAGCGCGCTATCTGTCGACCCCACGATGTTATAGCATAGCGAAATGCTGGTAATACCGCTTTATTTTCCGTGCAAGGCAATTCTTCACTCAACTCTTATGCTTATCGTTGCAGGTTCTTTCAACCAACATTCGATGCAAGGTTGCAAGTGTGATTCCACTCTGCAAGCCACACAGTCCGTTGGCTACTCCAACTGAACAGAAATTGCCAACATGTTTTTTTTCTTTCAAGAGAAGCAATCGTCTGTCGTAACGAGGTTTGCCAGTCTTCGGAATCTGTTTACATACCTGTTGTTGTTTCCATTCTGGACCAAGTGCATTGTTGTCTGGCAGCACTTCTCCTCTGTCAATAAGAAGAGTATGTTGGTAGCATCTTGAGTGGATCAGAAACTGCAGACTTCGTTGTAGCCAAATCTGATGCGGCCGTCTGAATCAAAACTGGTTTGAGCTGATGGGTACAGTGCAAAGACACGCCACATTCCAAAACAAGGTATCTTATCGAATCCTGTCTCTATACTCTGTTCGTATAGAACGCACCCACTTTTCGAAACACACGACACATACACACAGTGGCTGTCCATCTTCACTTTATAAGTCCCGCATGATACTTCTTTACTTGACCTCCTCGTAGTCACCTCCCTTGAGCGCAGCTCACATCGTCTACGTCGCCAGAAACTAAGACGCTACACCAATGGCCAGTCGAACCCATTCCCTGCCTCGAAACGAGCGACTGGAGTGCGACCGTCGCAGCGAAGCACTTCTAAGCGAGACGTTGGCAGCCTTCGCAGGTTTCGACAACTCCCGATTAGACCCAACAGAGTGGAGGCTGCTGGCTCGACGCGGCCAATTGACGGTGCATCGCTCTCTCTTGACCAATCATGGAAGTGCCGGCGCTCACAAACGACGCGCCATTGGAGCAGGGTTCCTGGACGGCAGTTTAAACGATATTATTGGCGGGCTTTACGTGGAAAACGACGTGGATTTGCTCACTACTCAGGCGCTGTTGAGTCCCAGTGGGAGCACAGTTGTGGACGCTGCAGTGCTGCTTATTGAGGAGCGCCGACAACCTCGTGCAGCTCCGTTCCGCTTTGCTGGAGTCAAGTGGTACTCGTGGAAGAAAAACTTGAGCGCAGGGAGCAATGGGGCTGCAAATTTGAGTATTGACAGTCAAGAGTGTGATTTGCTCACCTATGAGCGGATGGGTACAGCGCTGACGGAAGATCGCGAGACGGGAGGTATGCAGGAGCTCGCTTACCATGTGCAGCTGTCCATGCACAAACCCGAGTGGCCGTTGAATGTGGCCAGAGGTCCAGGATTGCGACGTGCTGAGATGGCAATGTGCTTTTTGTACCGAAAAGTGTGTGATGACTTGGTGGAATGCTTTACGCTTGTGGATTATGACTCTCGCGTATCTGCCACTTCTAGAAGAGCTGCAGATTCTGAGGTGGCTGACCGAGTGTTGACGGTCACTCGATTGCCAGATTGTGCGCACGCTAAAGTGTTATCAGCCTTCGCACACAAAGTCAAGGGCCGACCTGTAATGATGAGCAAGATGTGTCTTCGCTGCGGTTCTAAACGAAAAGTGATGGATCTGCTTCGTACGTGCTGTATCTGCAAGAAGTCTGTGTGCCAAAAATGCTTTGAGTTGAAGCCTGTCTTCTCTTTCAACTCGAGGAGTCATGAGCCGGAGACTGACGCCTTCTGCAAAAATGTCTCGCTCGAATTGAGATTTTGACAGTGGCGAAAAATACGACAATGACCAAAACATCGGGGTCTGCTGATGGTGGTAGTTCCACTGGTGGTAGCTCGAAGGAAAGGGACAGAGAGAGCAATTCTGGGGGATCTACGGATAGCAGCAACAAAAGGACCTTTAAATTCTGGCGGAAAAATAAGGACAGGATGCAGGCAAACGAGGAACAGATACGAATAGAAAGAGAGCGCCGACGACACAGTTTACCAGCATCTACAAAACGTCTTGAAACACCGCATGCACCAAATTATGATGCGCTCTTCCGCAACTACGACGTGTTTGGCAGCCGAATGGTTAATCAAGATAATGAGCGACAAAGGGCAAAGCAGTACAGCCCAGAGCTGGACGAAGAGCAAGAACCAGAAAAAGAACAAGAAAGTGTGGAGCCGCAGTACGAAGCGCGAAGGAGGCAGACAACATTTCTGGCAAACCCCGACGCAGCAGCAGCTGAGGCAGCTAATCGGGAATCGCTGCTGAAAAATAACAAAGCTCCCAGTGTAACGAGGGAACTTAGAGACAAAACCGTGGCTGAGGTCTATCCTGTGGCAAAAACAGTGTTGGAAACCGAGGATATTTACGCGGCGAGTACAGATGACAAACCTCGCACCGAGGCCGAAAGAGCTCACTTTCTGTACGTGGAGCGCCAGCTGCGACTCGACCAATGCCAAGACCAACCACGATATAGCCATCGAGGTATTGTTTCAAATCCTCTCCCTATGACGGAAGTAGAAACATTGTCCAAAGCAGCTCCAGCACAAGCAAGGAAGTCATACCGAGGGCCTGACATTGATAACCGGCCACTTCGCTCCAAATCCGCACCTCCCGAACACGTTGAGAAGAAGCCCGCAGCACCTGTTCACCATCGATATCAGTCGAATAAGGGAGGCGGACAATCTCGGCAACAACAGAACGAGGACGTCTTTCGGATGGACCTTTATGGACGGTTTTAAGCGTAAATCTTCATGTGAGATAGTTATATTGTTGTTAAATGAGGTGCAGAATATTAACGTTAATACCCCCACGCTTTTGTTTTACTTCCTTGTGCTGATGAGGAAATCCAGGAATGGGACATCGCCTAATTCAAATAAAAACTCCGCGAGACGTGAGAAAGAATCTCAGTGATTCTGCATGACGAACGCGATAGAAGAACATTGAGATCTTCAAGCGGAGCGCTTGAAAACATGCTATTACGTCCACGCTACTGTTGACTCAGCAGTTTGCCCCCACGCTACTCTGGCTCCCTTCCATGAGTACCTCGAGCGTGGGGTCGTCACGATCATCCAACTAGGGCTCTAGGATTCGACAGCTCTGGCGACTTTATGATGCCGATTGGGCAGCTTGAAGAAGGCGGAACTGGGCAGCTTGAGCACTGCTTGCACGGACAAGTCCGAGACTCCGCACTCTACGTTGCCCGACAGACCCGATGTCGTAGCAATCGCACAACCACCGACCTGTTGAAAGATGTCTCTGCCAGCGTAGCTACTGTCACCAGCAGTGGGGTATGCAGTCGTCAGGGCGCCGCAAAAGCGCTGCAAGTGGGTGAATCGACCCTGAAGGCAACTCCAGGCGTTGCGGAAGGAGGTTTGGCTGGTACATTTTGCAGCGCTTCCTTCAGAACCGTCTCGCGGAAGTATGCGCCACGAAATTCCTGGAATTCCTGCTCAATCCAGTCGATCTCCTGGTTTGACCAGCCTGCAAGAAGAAGTCGCTCCATTTGCGATTGGACAATTACCGTGAATTGCCGACCGCGCATCTCCACAAGCTCGTGGGGCAACACAGGAGGCAGCTCTGAGCAAGTCTCATCCATATCGTCCGAGATCGAGGTGAGTCCAGCCACAAGGTTGACTACACTCACAGAAACATCTCTCACCATAGTATCAACCGATGAACAATTGACTTCGTTCTCACTGGACTGTATAATATCAGCAACAAACGTGCCAAGATCCACTAGCGCACCAACAACGTCGTATCTTTTGACCGAATATTTGCCGTCCTTGGACCTCATCGACGTTTCATTTCTGGATCGAGCTACAGAAGTGGCGAGATCGTTGTCTTCTGATGTGCCTAAGATGTTGAACCAGTCCACGAAGAACGAACGTAGCCGTCGTATTGGAGGCTGCGGTTGGCTGGTGCACGAAGTCAAGCCAGAAATCTCCCCAGAGCTAGGATAGCTTCTTGAGCCATTCTTGCTGCAAATGCTACCCGCACCCACCATACATTTGTCGGCGCACCCACCGCCTGTTCTTTACGAGATGGTTTCGGATACTCGTACCATGATGTCGGAACCATATCGTCATACTGGCCATCGACCTCCAATGGCTACCCCCAATGGGTGGAACGTTGGTCTGCATCGCAGCGAGCAGCGAACGCTGCCGACTCAGATAGGCTACTAGTTCCGTGAGCTTGGAATAAAACTCGTCACCACCCGAGAACCCCATAAAGAAGGTCTGCATCAGCGAGTCTAGCTGGTTGACCGCACTGCACACACGTAAAAATCCTGGCTTGGCTACACGCTCAAAGCGGCTTGCCACTGCGTTTCGAAATAAGATATGAGGGTTATCGGACGTTTCCGAGATGGCACTACCGCTATCTGACACCACAGCAAGTATGGCATTCCGCCACCGTGGGGTAATCGCATCTAGTGCTGCTTCTGCCACTTCGAAGACACTGATAGACTCAGGAGGGTCTGACTGACGGCGCTTGGATAAAGGAATCGATATTACGTGGAAGCTAGTCACGTCACCATCCACGAACAAACGGAGTTGTACGTGCAAGCAGAACTCGGTCTGGGTTTCAAAGATCGACTTAGATGCTATTGGAGCTACCTTCAGACCGATGGTGTACGCCCATGAGCTTGCGGATACTTCAGCAATCCGTTGGAGGTTGATCGCGCACAAATATCGTGCATACCGGGCCACATCAATAGCAGGTGTCTCGTCGCCATTGCCGACAGTTTGTCGACTGGCAAGTAAAATCTTGGCCGTGTGCGTTAGTGACCCACTCATGCTCAGATACTCGACAAAGCGCTGGAACTCCTTTGAATCCTTGACCACAATCCGATACCGCGACGATACAAGATCCGTCGATCCGTCTCCTCTTGTCTCGGACAAGTTCATCGTATCCTCAAACCCACTGATAGCCTCTTGGCGATAGTTCTGTCCCGCTGGATTAATCGCTGCATACGGCATGGTGCCAATCACCACCGTGACAATGTCCCGGTTCACCAACCAATGCACCGCTGACCCACAAACTGGTTGCCTTTGTTCAGTCTCTACAGCTATTGGTGTAACTGCATTGGGCTTTGTCGATGTCTCCGACGTTGAATTCAAATAGGTTCGTGGCGCCTCCATCCGTTGAGGAGGAGCTCGTGCTGAGGGCCCCTGCGACCTCGCCGCTGCAATAAAGAAGGCCCGCTTGCCGTCATCGCTAGACAGATCGCAGTACTTGGCCCACCGTTGGGGGTGCTGCCCCGTGTGGTGCTGACGGATGGCGTCTTTACGGAATGGAGGCTTGAATACGGCTACTTTATCCATAGTACGTCGTTTGCCCCCACCTTGTCCTCGCGCCCGAACATCTCGCAAAACATACAGATCGCTGTCAACACCTCCCTGGTGCTTGGGTCCCGTTCACCGACGCGCAGACCCAGCTCCAAGGCGTACGCATCCTTGAACGCAGCACGCCGCTTAGAGACCATTTTTGGGCGAGAAAATGGCGTTTGGTTATGGCGTGCCATTCGCCCGGCATCATCTTTGCTCTTCTGATTGGCTGTTTGATCTCCCAAAACGAACTTAACACAAGCTAATCACAACGCGTCTGAGTCACTATAAGCTCAGGTGGTTTCGGTAATTGGTTCGTTCTTTTAGTTATCATTAAAAAATTATGATAATAAAATGTATAAATATATAAGATGTTTATATATATTATAATGGTTTGATTATTTAATATTTTATCAAGAAAAATATTGGTTTATTAAAATATTTAAACGAAAATGTTCAGACGTCTTATGTCGTCATTTATGGCTTAGTCTCGTTACTTTTCCGACTACATTTGATAATTGTACCGTACAAATAAGGTGCAAATCGACCAATCACTTCATTCCATTCAATATAAACCAATCAGATTTATCTACAGGTGCTAATTTCAGTCAATCAAAACGATATGTTCCAGAAGCTTATATAAGCCAGCCATTCCGACGTATCAGGTCGGAGGAGCATGAAAAATATGTGTATTTCCATTCAAATTTTACGTGGTGAACGTATCGCTTGCATATTTGCACTCTATCCGACTAGGATGGGATTAGAAGAGTTCAAACCGGGCAACACCAGGCGAGCTAAGACGACTGCCATCGCGGCATTCAATGACTTCGTGAAGAGTGAGTCTGTAGAGTTTGACTACGTTAGGAAATGCATTGAGAAGGATGAGAGTGGAAAGTGCTTTGTGTCTATTTTAGATATGTTTGGAATGTATCTTGCTTTTTATGAGGGTAAGAAGGGCAAAGCACTTGCCCGGAACACCACCATGCAGGGCTATTGTAGCAGGGCTACGCAAATATGCGTATGTATATGTATACATAGCATCACGATCCGACCAGCTGCTAAGACAGCTGTTAAGAATAACTGGCTTAAGCAAGTTCGGAATAGAAGGCAGCGTGCGCCAACGCGACCGACGAGCTCAGTGCACGAGTGACCATCTGAAAGGATGAATTGAGGGAAGGGTACCGCGCATCGGTGTCCTTAAGAGGGTTGTCACTCTACAAAGAGCTGTGTGAGTTAATGCTCCCTCGTGCACTCCAGGCTAAGTATTCTTGCGTTGAAACTAACCTTGTCCTCACAGACACCGACGTAGCTCAATGGTAGAGCACCCGAAAGGGAAGGTGGTAGTTCAATCCCCCGTCGGTATCGATCACCTTTTTCTTTTTTGGTATGTAAGACAGGCTGATCGACGCCGAATGCAACAGAGCGCAAGGCAAAGGGACACTACATGTGGACAGGACGTTGCGAATGGGCAATGCAGCGCGAACATTATTCTAACGGAGCTTAAGGTGCGTTTGGATGTTTAAACATGAGAGCTAACTGATAGATGATCTTTCCACCAGTGTAACTCACGGAAGAATGCCCACAAGAGTAGGTAAGAGTTCAATTCGCTCCGCTGTTAAATATTTGTGCTTGTGTCTCTGTGCGCATGTGTATTAGTGACTATGCCATGCATTCAGGTGTATGTATATATGGGTGAACGGTAAATATAACAGGATACTTGTGGCGTTTGACCAGTTAGTTGTGTTGTATTTGCTTATGACTTATGTGATTGGATTTGGTTGTAGTGTGTTTTGGAAGTGCGCAGGTGCAGGGTCTGCGATCCTCCCGATCGCAAGTAAACGGTGAAATGCGTAGATGTGCTCATTCAGAGCTCCTTGCGATGAAGCTGCCTCAGTGCTTTGAGCACGGCGTTGCTTCCGGTCGAAGGTATATTTTTGCCCCGAAGAAATTCCAGCAGGTAAGTCGCAGCTTCATCCCCTATGCTCTTGACTTGATCCTTGTAGTCTTGCGCACTCTCATCTAACATGAAGCCGTCTGCGAGAAATAGCTTCATGTATGCAACAAGTCTGCTTGCATCTGATTTCTTATGCTTGTCTTTGCTGTTCCAGCCTTGAGGTGTCTGCACGTACCACTCGAACCGTGTATCACCCAGATGAGTCGTCTTTGTGCGCCTTCTTTCTTCACGGGTACGTTTGCATCTGGGCTTCGCGGTCTCTTGGTCGCTATCTGACTTGTGGCTTCGGTCGTCTCATGTTGTGGCTGTTTGCTTGTAGCTTCTAGAGAGCTCACGCGAGCTTCTAGACGACGGTTGATGTCGACTAACTTTTCAATCAATGCACTGTGATGATTTAACGCAGCTTGTTCTTGGGTTTGCTTCTCGTCTTGCATGTCTGAGCTTGGGTGTTGTGTTTCTTGTGTGAGGTACTGCGACCATGATAGCAGATCCGTCATCGTGGCCCCAGTAGCCTCGACACAGCGCTCAAGCTGCACTACTGCAGGGCCGGTAGGATTGGACTTGGCAAGTGAAGGGTAATGGCGGATGACGATGGCAGTCAGCACGTCCATCACCGCACCACTGACGTTGAAGGCCTTGTTACCCATTGTGTGACTTGCGTTGAACAGCTTGTCTCTCACGTCGCGTATATGTTCTTGTGTAGTGGTGTCAAAGCGGTCCAGCGAAGGAAGCGAAGTGGCTTGGCTTGGATTCATTCCACTAAGCACCCTGGCAACCTGGTGATCTTCTTTGAGTGTGTTGAAGACGTATGCGAATGCCTTGTTTGTTGTGGTCAGATTCCAAGCGCCCCGGTCGAAGATCCACTGCGCGCTCAGCTTAGAGTTGGCGTTGGCATGCTGAGCTCCACCGCGTCTGAAGGAGTGTGAAGTCAACGACGCTTCGACTCCAGCTGGCCCAGCGACTCGGTCAAGAAGTCGGTTTACCAGCGCATGTATTCCGAGAGTCGATGACGAGTGCGTTGGTTTCGAATTTGCTGACGGCGTTGCAGATGGCGGAGACAGCGGATCTTCAAGCAGCTCGAGAAGCGGGATTGAGGTTGAGATTTCTCGTGGGACATCCTTCCCTGGGCAGGTAAGTGGCTCAGCAGTGCAGCGCATGGTGATCCCTGTGTGATCAAGGCTAATGCGAGGACCAGCAATGGACATGTTGCGTAGTTTGCATCAGGGAATAGCGACAATGCCTGTTCTTCGGATGTCTTGATGCGAATGAAGCGGATGAAGAAGAAGTCGCCCGCACCGATGGATATCTGTTGCTTCCGCACGAAGGTCAAGTCTGAGACGCGTCCAAACAGGTACCACAACAAGCACAGTAGTGCAACATCTTGGTAGTCCGAAGTAGAGCTTGCGTTTGCATACAGATATAGCACCAGCTTCCTCAAATCATCCTTCGTGCACGCAGGTGCCTTCTTGACGAACCCTCCGCTCTCACGCTTAACGCAGTGTTGCTCTAGCGTGCGACCATTCTTCAGCAGCTGCCTCCACTGCGCCACACTGCACGGGGTACTCATCCATGAGCCAGCACTTGACTTGTCGATAGTATTGCGCCACCGAATGCCGAGATAGTTGCTTTCCTCTCGTCCCCTCATGGAACGCAAGATGCACGCCGAACTTGTCCATGAGGGTAACCAGAATTGCCCCAGCACGGGAAGGGTCAGCGACGATCAAAACTCTCACACACGCCATGTTTGTACCCTCCCCGGAGAAGAAGCGCTCGAAGGCCTTCAACGCAGTTGCCTGCGCTCTCTTCATTACCTGGCTTCAAGTCGTTCAAACTCATCGCGTTTGGTCGGAAAGCAGTCAGATATGCGTGTAATATGCGGTTGTGAGGAAATTTGTATAGCGATACACATATCTGAGGCGGGACTCCGACTTGATACGTCGGAGTCGATGGTATACCCGACCTGTCCAGCCTCTATCGCTTTTATTGGATAAAACTAGTCACATGCTGCTAGATGATTGGCTTTTAGTAAAACCTAGCGTTTGATTCGTCAAAATATGCTAGGAATCCCATACAAAGAATAAGTGTGGTCGGAGAGATGATGATATTCATCCATACTAAACTAAACTATGCAGCGCTCGACGGGGCTGCTGGACGAGCAGGAGATGGAACACTCAACGCTAGCTGCGTATGCGCAGCAGCTACAAAGCTGTCTTCAATGGAACCCTTTAGCCAGCTCTGAAGGCCAAGATAAACATCTTTTCGTAGAGGCTCTAACAGAGATCGCAGCGCTGCCATTGGACAGCATCAGTATGGAGATTCGACGGCTCCTGGTCGTATCTACAGTTAGAAACACCAGCCAAGCACTTGCAGAAAACGAAGAAGAAAACCACAGTGCAATCCAAGATCAGTCATCGATGGAGGAAAATTCGCATCTACGGAACGTCATTGCGGCATTAAGAGCGAGGATGTGCAGCTCAAGTGCAAGGCTGCGAACGCTGTGGGTTCGCTCTGTATTTCACGTGTGGCAGGGCAGCAATTACTAGACTTGTATGGAGAGGAGATACTGAGGAGTGTAAGCAAGATGGCGACGTGCAGGAATCAGTGGGCACAGGGAGACGCCTTCTTTGTGCTTGGATGGATTGTGGTCATCACAGATGAAGACACACTGGCGTCCATCGGACAGCTACTACCGTCAGTTGTCAAGTGTTTACATCGAAATATCAACCTCCCAGTGGACTTTAAGAGTGAACAAGAAGGCATAGAAGACAGTCAGACGACGTCAGCACGAGTGGCGTTGGCTTCGTCTGAACAGGCTTCAAACTTCAGAGTGTATGCTCTGGTGCTGCTGCTCAATGTCAGTCAGCGGCATGTGGAACTGCTTGAGAACTTACTTGAAAACGTGTTGAAGATGCTCAAAGATTTGGTCGCGAAGCTGCTAGACTCTGCGCCAACTTCAGTATCCGATGATGCATTAACAACAGCTACGTTCTTTGAACCGTCAGAGTACGCAGAGGTATTGAGACTCGCTGTCACGTTGCTGAGTGTGCTGGTTGATCAGCTCGAGGGTGCAGCTCCATTGCTACTGGGGCTCAAGATGTTGCCATCGCTTCTAAAACTGAAGCAAGTTTTATCCACCACTCAAGATGACGAACTCATTGATGATACAGGCAGTCAAGACGTCACAGAGAGGTTAGAAACATTAGTTGAGACTCTCTGAACAGCAGATAGCATGAGCATGTACCATACACCAGTGATGTAGCTATCTCTCCGTCGTACTTAAGGATTTCTATACAAATTTCAGTCAATCCACCACAACCGGATCGACTATGCCGGAGCAATCGGAGTCGGCGGCTCACGCGGACGCCATGGACTCTATGGTGACCACGGCCGCGGACTTCTCCGAAGACAAGTATCGTCTTCTAGAGTTGAATCCTGAGATCGAAGAGACCATCAAGACTGGACAAAGTACATCCTCCTGACGCCAATTCTACTGAATGACCATCTATATATTGACTTTATTCCCTGCATTGTCATGCTACAGACTGTTCATTGTCGGTGCGCCAGGCGATCGAGCAGTGATGTGTACAGAGGACAAGTCCTACTATCTCAAGAAGGAGGATATATCCAACCTTCGCCTATTAACGACCCACATGAAATGGGACGGACCTGAAGAGACCGCGAACAAGCGAACAATCCCCATCGCCGGAGCGGCGCGTTTCCACTACCTGGTACATTGCTGTCTCTGAGTTGTGGGTTAGTGTCGTCTTTTAAATTTACAGGGTATTGTGTTGTAAACTATTTTTTTAGCTGGAGCACAAGGTTCCTGATGTGACGCAGCTGAGAGCCTTGCTCCTAGAAGCTCCCTATGAAAACCCACGTCGGTCGGACGCAACAGCTCAAATGAAACGTGCAAAGCTGCACAAGTTTTACTCGACGAGGGACCTCATTAATGCACTGCAAGTGAGCGAGCACGAGGTGCTGGAGATGCTGAAGGAGCTGCACGCCTTTGAAGAGGCAGGAGGCTGGCGGTTGCTAGGCTCGGCGTATCAGTCGCGAGTTTTCGGAGACATGCTGGATGCTGTTGTGCAACATGACTGGAAGGTGTTTGCAGCCCCAGGGGTACCTGTGAAGCAGTTCTTGGCTGAGCTGGATGAACCACTTGTAGCTGTACGCCAGTGCTGCCTTCTGTACGGCTCGCTGTCAACAGTTGGCGATGGGGAGTGCTGCACACTGGACCCTGTGAAAGTAGCCACATTCCATGCCAAGTCGTTGTTTGATGAGCAGACAGAGGAGGTGAAGTTCAAGGCGCAACAACAGCACGTAGCGCTGGATCCTGTTGACGCAGAGTTGGAGCTGGATCAGTTCATGGAGAAATGGCAACTCCGAGTTCCAGACAGCGTGAGCGTGAACCTAGACATGCTCAGTGGGCTTGTACTCGTCAAGTCACAGAAGGCTGGAAAAAAGCCACGGATTGTATATTTCCCTGAGGATGAATTATCGCCAGATCCGAAGAAGCGCTTCGAGAAGCTTTTTGAGAAGCAGGAAAAATGGACCATCAAGCAGCTGGAGCCGTTCATCAAGTACGTCATCCCGGACGAGTGTTGTGCATTGGCATCTTTGGGATAGACACTAACTTCATATTTGTTTTGTATTCTATTACAGATCGTTGGTTGTGCCCGGCACAACGCAGGCGTCACTGCTGCTCAAGTACACGCGCTCGTCGCGTCAAGGCAACTCGTCTGACAAACTGTACAGCCGAAGATGATCTCGAAGTTATTGTGAATTGGCAAGTACTTTTAAAACTTCCTTTAGACCAAGGATTTGTTCATTATACTAGTTCCTACAGGACTATTTCGTATTGGCATGATATTAATCTCTCGACGTGGGAGCAACAGCCATGAGCACACGGTGCAAAGGGCCGCGCTCCACAGACTAGTCAAGAGATTGAGCTTTCACTATCGGCTCATGCATGAAGGGCGTTGCAGCACACGGCGGCAATGCCAGTCATCGTCCCAAACCGAGGCAGAGCCAAACGAAACACAATAAGATCGCAACATTCCTTTTAGAGGCTATGATGTCTCTGACATACGTAGAAGAGTATTGGCTGGAGGGCGCTTCCGAGTTCCGACAGTGGATTACCCGCGAGAATGCCAAATAATTGATGGCCATTGTCTTTATAGTTTTGAGGGTTAATCTGTATCTTACTAATCACTGCTTTTCCATCGGGAGTTAGTAAAGAAATGCTGGGACGGCGAACCAAGCTCCCATCCAACTTTTGACGAAGTGTGCGAGACGCTTGAAAACGTCTCCTTCGCCAGATCGTTCGAGGCGTCACAAACCGTTTTTGAAGGCGACGCACTCGACAGTTTGCTCAATGGGAATTAGATATCTCTAACTAACTTGACCAAAATATCAGCAGCATGAAGCTTCGTTTCCAGTCAATAGAGTTTGAATTGGTGTCTTGGTGTCTTGGTTACGCCATGTCCTTCACCCACTGGTCGAGTCCAAGGTCGTTCCAACGCTCCACTTTCTCATCTGCCGCCCACACGGGCGGTTCATCTACCATTGCAAGTGGAGTTAAATATTAGTATTAAAATCAACACAATGATTTGCTATTGTTTTATCGTTAACCTGTTGGGCTTTCATTGCCATTGGGGTCCACCTCCAGACCAGGGGGCACCTCGATCTCATCGTCCGACAGCGAGTCTGCGATCCAATCGTCGTCCACGATGTCAAGGTAGTGCTTGCGTGGGAACAATGACGGTAGTTTACTGTCCTAAACCCCCAATTACATGCAGTAAGTGCATGCATCACAACCAATCCAGCCACAATACACACTCACCATTTTCGTAGATAACTTTTCTTAGGCAAAAAAAGTATAGTTTCAGCGACACGATTCCATCATTCGAGTACATTATAGTTGTTTTTGTAAGTAGTGGATTGACCCACACTCATAGAAAAGTGGGTTCAAAAACTCGTGGTATCATTCTTGTCATTTTTGAATTGATGGCGTCAAGAGCAGATCAACGTCAACGTTCGGGCAGCGGACAAGGAAAACGTCGAGCGAAAACGCGTCCTTCCGGGAGGAAAGACGATCCTCCTGAAGTTCGGCTGTCGAAAACGTTGGCATATGCATTGCGCCATGGAGCCCAAGAACTCAAGTTGGACATGAGACCTTCAGGTTTCGTGCCTCTGAATCAGCTCTTGACTCTGCCGTTGTTCAAAACCTTCACGGAGGAACAAGTGGAGGAAGTAGTGCGAACTAACGCGAAGAAGCGGTTCTCAATAACAACGGACGAATCAGGAAATATCAAGTTTATCCGAGCCAATCAAGGTCACACTCTACAGGTCGTGAGCGACGAGGAGCTCCTCACACCATTGGAGGACCCTGCAGCTTTGGAGAAATGTGTACACGGCACGTACCTCAAGAATTGGGAGAGTATTTGGACCTCCGGACTGTCGAGAATGAGCAGAAATCACATTCACTTTGCAGAGAAGGAGGTGACAGATGAAGACGTGGTCAGTGGCATGCGGTCGAACTGTGACTTGTTGCTCTACATTGACTACCCGATGGCGATGACGGACGGGATCAAGTTCTACAAGTCCAGCAACAATGTAGTACTGAGTCCGGGTATTGGAGATTCGGGGCTATTGACCAACGCTACTTTCTTCGAGCCGTCAAAAGAGATGGAACTGTAGTGTATGAACGACAAGCTGAAGAGTGATGAAACACAGTGATTGCCTCCATGTACGACAAAAGTGCACTACAGAACAGTAACAAACCCACTGGGTTTTATATTGTTAGACTTCCACCTGATCCTCCTCTTCCTCAAACTCCTTGATGTGCAGTAAAACTGCTTGCTTGATGGCTTCAGCCTCCGCTCGGACAAACTCGTCCTCTGTTGTCTCTGCGGCAGTGAGAAATTGAGCTTCCTCCCCATCGCTGCAGCTTTGGGATCCTTCAAAATGACCGGCGGTTTCCAGTGCTAGATCCTCCTCGCTCGTGCAGAAAGGGTTGATGTCGCCTTGGAACATCAGACTATTGTCATGCAGGTTAGCGTCTTGCAGTCGTTTGAATCCGCGACGGCGTGTTGGCACCGGTTTCGGATTGCAAGCCCAAATGACACGAGCGCTAGCGTCACTGGTATGGCGAATAACCAGTTGGAGACTTGCGCGGGCTTGGCAGAGTCATCACTTGCGCTTTTAATTCGTGGTGAAGGCACAGCGACGTTTGCATTGGAAACTGCCGCAGCTTGTTCGAAGGATTCTTTTTCTGGGCTCTTGTCCGCCTGGTCATTCAAAATTATTGAGATGTCGTCGCTGCTCGCTTTTGGCAGCGTAAGGGAGTCGTCATGTCCATTCAAAGCGACGGCCAAGCCAAGTCCTTGGCACGTCGTCGCATCCACACACAGATAACAGCCAGCCTGCAGCGCCAAGACACCATTAACACCACATGCAGAACTAAGCTGACTCTGAGTGTCGGGTACGACGACATTGCACGTGATATCCACGGGTCTGCCGTCATCGCAAAGCGTGCTGCGTTGTGCCCTTGCTGGGGGTATGGCCAGAATCACGAAGACAATCGTCGATAGGAGACCAAACATGGCAGGAGACGATCGCTATGCGTGCTGGTGCCCCGATTTGATGTGCAAAATCTGAAATGAGCGATGGAAGATCGCATTGATAGACGTGAAGAGTCGTTCATTCCACAAACCAACGGCTGATCCAGACTCCTCGGTTTTCAATTGAATCTGTACCAAAAATGGTAGGTGTTCGTCGCTTGAGGTGTGCGAAGGAATATGCACACGCCGTCTTGAAACTAAGTTGATATGGTGCCCTGTCATCCCAACGATTTGTGGTAGTCGGCAACACTTTCGGAAGAACACGAGCGGGAGCTCAGGAAAATATTTGATGACTACGATCAGGTTGGTCAACAGTGGGCATCCTCGTTATATCACAAGGCAACAGCTAAAATATAATTTTGTCGGCGATAGAACGGGTCTGGAGATATCGACATTGACGAGGTAAGCTCAAGCAATTCATGCTTCCATGGTCTAATGCCAGCGTCTTATCGCGTCCGAGTGATATTTGGCACACAATTTCTAGCTCCGTGATATTGCTGAAGACCTGGGCGAGCCGTTGTCCGAGATCGAGCTGGAGTACCTCACCAAGGAGTTTGATACGGATGAGAGGTACGTAATTGACGTGTCTTGACATGTTATCGAGATGTCGTCGAGTTCAAACCGCACTCACCGCTTCGCAATGTGTGCACGTCTTTCGTCACGCACAGCGGTGCTATCAGTTGGGCAGAGTTCATAACGTGGTGGAAGCTCCCATTCTAGGCGAGCAAGACAAGACACGAATTTAGTGTCGAGATCTCCCGTATTTTAAAGACCTAACGCTCCTTTCACCGTTGGGGTGGGATCCTCCAGGCTCAAGTCGAGCTCCATTATCAATAATGCAAATGGCGTCCGACTTGTCCTCCTCCATTAGTGCTCTGGTTATTGCGTGTATCACATTTTAGTTGGTTTCGAATGGTCTCGCGTTATTTCAGTCGGGCTTTCGTTTCAAAACTTCCTTTGCGACTATCCATTCAGCACTCTTTGCTACACGACTATCTTCACCGCCAGAACGTACCTGAAGCATCGCATGCAATGCTGGTGAAGATGCTAGCAAACAAACAGCGCTAAAATTGGTCCCGACCACCACGACAATCGCACAGAAGCCTCACTCCACTACCTGCTTCGTCCCACATTTGCCCAACGGGGACTTGGGTGACTTGGCAAAGTAAGGTTCTCCTTCTTCCTCGCATGCAGTAGTCTCTCCTAGGTCATTCTTTCGAGTCTAGACAAGCCGGCATTTCTCTCTGCCAGCAATTCAAGCTCAAGAGGAACCAACATGGGCAAAGATGACCGTGGTCCCACAGTGATCAACGACGATGGTTTCACCATCAACGGCTGCAGCTTCAACGTGGACCCCAAGTATCAGCCACTTGATGCCATCGGCCAGGGCTCCTATGGAGTCGTGTGTTCGGTGCTCAACACCCAAACAGAAGAGAAGCTGGCCATTAAGAAAATCACGCCTATGGCCGGTGACGAATGGGATGCCACGCACACTGCGCGAGATTCGCCTCATGCGCTGTCTTGGCGCCCATGAAAACGTGAGTGTCTCGATTTCTAGACGCATTGCCATTTCTTGAGCTGTCTAACCGTCACTTGTCTGACTTGTATTTCAGATTATTGCGCTGAAAGACCTGAGTATGTGTCAGGAGAAGGACGAGCTGTACATGATGATGGAGTTGGCCGACACAGATTTACATCGCCTCATTCAGAGCTCGTGTCCACTGACAGAGGGCCACATCCGTGTCATCATGTACCAGGTGCTCTCTGAGTCAAGGCCATGCATGACAACGGTGTGCTACACCGTGACCTGAAACCAGGAAACCTTCTGCTCAACAAAGACTGCGAGCTGAAGATCACGGACTTTGGTTTGGCTCGGATGATGCCTAAGAAGGCCCAGGTGGGACTTGAGCAAGAAGTGACCGAAGGCATCTCTCTCATGACGGAGTATGTCGTCACGCGATGGTACCGCCCACCTGAGCTCATGTTGGCACCCAATGGCACCTATGACGGTGCCGTGGACATGTGGTCCGTGGGCTGCATCTTAGGCGAGCTAGTATCCCGCAAACCGCTATTCCCAGGCACAGACTTCATGGATCAACTTTCGCGTGTATTCCACGCGTTCGACGTCATCAGTAACAGAACCGGTACACTCGATACACCGGTAATCACAACGATTGGATGCCCAGTGATCTTGAAACGACGCACACGGCGCTGAGCAGAGCCCCAAATGTGCGATGCCGTGACGCCGCACGTGGTCGTCTTCGCTGATTTAAGCCCGAGGGCGAAGGTGCAATACACGCGCTTCCTGCTCGAGAACAACGTAAAGGTCAGCTGAGTTGGGTCATTATCCTTTGCCCATGTACGGTATCGCCTGACAATTTGCTACTTGTCTGCTCCATTTGGCAGTTCCACCAACGCGACTCGGATAAACGGTTTGTGGCGAATGTACGACTCGTCAAACCAAATGCAGCGAGTCTCAGCACTAGCAACCAGACTATCGACGAAGCACAGCGTCTGGAGAGAAATGGGGGCCAAATCTGATGGACAAACGCCTTGCAGCAGTCCCCGAGGAGCTTCACGCATACGCGAACCTCATTGTTCTGGTACGGCTCACCGCTAGAGTATCGTGCATGATGATAATGTAAGACTGATGCTGCTGCTGCAGATTGAGAGAGACCAGCGAGATCGACCGCGAATCCAGCCAATTATACCAAGGAGACAAGGCTCGTGCGCTTTATCAACGAGATCTATGACGCCCGCTACGAGGACTTATCGGCGTCCTGCTTGAATGGAGGGAAAGTGTGCGTCCACTGTTGAATCTTTAGATGATGTTTCTTGCATCTGCTTATTCGAGTGCGCTGGCCTGTGGTTGTCCTTCATGTCGGATGTAGTTCGCCAAATTCATCCGACACCACCTCACGAACCGCTTTGGGCTCAAGCGACTGGTCGACCAGCAAGCTTGGGACCTTATCGAGGGACTTAGCGCTCTACAACATGTAAGAACTGTGACAGCTTCAACTACGACGTATTTGATCCCTGCACCAAGCAAACTAACTCCGCCTCCACAGAGGGTCGATGTGGAACTCTTTTCTTGCTTTCTGCAGGGCAAGTACCCGGAGCGTACACTAGCTTTCTTCCTTTTCACACGTTCGAGCCTTCAGGTATAACTCCAACCTGATTGATATCTTCTGCAACAAGCACTCACAGCCACCGTGCTGTGTATTCATACAGAGTCAAATCAGCTCGCCAGCGTATCGCCCCGTTGCGGTTAAAGTTTCGTCGGCGCCCGAAAGAAAACGAAAACCTGTAGCTTCGGCTAGCAATGTTCTTGCGTGGCTTTCGAGGTCACAGGCTGAAACACTCGCTGAAAGCATATTCGGTTCCAAGACTGAGGATACGTACATCGAGGTAGACAACTGCAATAGCGAATTTTGTGATGCTCTTGCTCGGAACTTACAGATTTCGTCTGTAGTTCATGCACGCGATGAAGGCGTTCCTGGCTTGTGATTCAAGCATCGTAAGCACACCCGCGCGTCTGGTGGACGCCAACGAATTCCTTTTTATTGCCACGGAAACGTATCACAAGTCGAGCTCTCTGTTTCCCAGCAACTTCAACTACGAAGGAGCACAAACTCCTCGTGCAAGCCCGCGGAATGAACGTGTTGCACCCCTGGCGTTCGAACAGTTTCAAGCAGCCTCGAGTGGGTCTGCAATGCTTCCAATCCCCACCTTAGAGGTTCCTCCGGCTCCCGTGGAAACGGCTTCGAGTACTGGAGCTGTTGTCATCGATGGAAACAGCGACGATGATGAAAACGAAGCGCACCTGCAGTCGAGATTGGGCTCCCTTTGGAACGAGTGAAAAGCGACAGCAAACCATCGGCCCATGCATGACACAGCAATAAGAAGCAAATGACATGATTGTAACTGAGGAAGGCGAGGACGATTTATTAACATGCAGACATTTCATCGTCACCGTCTCCAGTATGAACTCTCTAATTGTCGGCTCTTCGTGAATGCACAGCCCTCCCTCCGACATTTATCTTGTGAACTAATCGTCGGGGTAGCCGCTGCTTGTTCATTCACGTGTCTTCCGACCTCGACAGTTTCACGTGGATTCAAAGTGCGCAGTGCACCGTCGTGCACTACGGATTCTATATGATCCAACGCCCCTCAAAGACTCCTGACACAGCGAAGGTCTGCTATACAGATCGCTTGGCTGGTCGAAGGTACCTCGAGGAAACGCTGGCCCCATGAAGAGTGGCTAGACCGATATTGTCATCCCACCACTCATACTCAGAGGGCCCGTGAAGCCGTCACCTATATCATTGCCGCTTACGCCGATGCCTCCTGAGAAGGAACGTACGACTGCAGCGCCTGGGAGAGATCCTTGATGAGATCCTTCGGGTCCTCTACACCTATGGACAGACGCACCAGGTCCTCCGGGAACGAACGCGCCTTGCGCACCTCCTCCGGGATACTGGCGTGAGACATCGCGCCAGGCAGTGAGATCAGCGAGTTCACACTACCGAAGCTCACTGTAATCTTAAACAGCTTCGTCACAGTCAGCAGGTGCTGCGAGAAAGCCAGCGAGCCCGTGCGGAAGCAAACCACAGAGCCGCAGCCGCGGGCCTGCGAGTCGTGGATCTGGCGGTCCGGGGAGTTAGCAGGAAGCAGATTTGTGTAGTGCACCGTCTTAATCAGAGGGTGGTCGTTCAAGAAGTTGGCCACCTTCACGGCGTTCTTCTGGGCGGCTAGCACACGTAGACTCATGGTCTTCACACCACGCAGCAGCAGCCAGCAGTCGAACGGCGCAAGGCCCGTGCCTTCGGCATTCTGGTAGAAGTAGATGTCACGGCAAAGCTCCGGGTCCTTGGCGATGACAATACCCGACATGGTGTCACTGTGTCCACACACAAACTTGGTGGCAGAGTGCACGCAGATGTCGGCGCCGAGCTTCAGCGGGTTCTGCAGGATGGGGCTCATCATAGTGTTGTCTATAGACAGGAGAGCGCCAACCGTATGCGCAGCGTCAGCAAGGGCCTTAATGTCGCAGATACGCTGCATAGGGTTGGTGGGAGACTCCATCATTACGAGCTTCGTCTTCTCAGACAGAGCCGCCAGCAAGTTCTTGGAGCCGTCAGCACCCGACAGGTCCACGTACTTGACATTAACGCCGTTCTTGGTCGCCACTTTGCTCAGCAGACGGTATGTGCCGCCGTACGAGTCGTCAGAGAGCACGATCTCGTCTCCGGCGTGGGCCAGACGAGAGACAGCAGACAGCGCGGCCATGCCACTAGTGAAGGCAAAGGCGCGGTGTCCGCCCTCCAGCTCAGCCATCTGGCGCTCCAAAGCAGCACGCGTCGGGTTGCCAGAGCGTGTGTAGTCGTAAGCACCGAAGTTGGTGGCCGACGGCTGTGCGAAGGTGGACGTCTGGTAGATGGGCATGGTGGCCGATCCATGGGGATCGTCCTTGCAGGCCTCGAAGCTTACGAGGCGCGTGCTGATGTTGAACTCGTGCTCGTCTCCGTCCTCCAGAGTGTTGCGGTTCACATCGTCCACTTCCAGTGCCTCGTTGCCGTCTAGATTGGCGCGAGCACGACGAGGAGCCGTCTCCAGTTCGTGGCGAGGCACGAAGATCTTCTCAGGCTCCTCATGGCCAGAGCCAGACACCAACTGCGTTACATAGCTGCGCTCCAGCATGGACTCCAGACGAGAGGACAGAGACGATATAGCGGCGTCATCGGACGGCGTTGCGTCTTGCTGGTTGGCGGCCACGGGGACGCAGCCCTGGGGAGCCTGTGGATTGTTCACGCTCGGAACGAAGCGTACGTTCAGCCTCGAAGAACTGACGGGTGCGGAGGTAGTCGCACACGAGGTCGAAGACTTCGGATTCTCCCAAACTCTGTTGAAGTGCTGCGGATGAAGACGCCATTTTGACTTGAGATCGGGACGAAGAGGACACTCGATGTGAAGGAGGTGCTGAGCTCTTGGACGCCGATTCCTGAATGAGCAAGCACAGCAGACAAATACCGTGTACTGTACTGGATTATTACCGGTATACGAGGAGCGGGTGGACGGGGATCATCCCTTCAGATGGATCGTTTAGAACCGGTTATCAGATCATACAAGATTTAACAAACCTACTTTGACTCTACT
Organism: Phytophthora kernoviae; assembly: GCA_008080845.1. Taxonomy (NCBI): domain Eukaryota; phylum Oomycota; class Peronosporomycetes; order Peronosporales; family Peronosporaceae; genus Phytophthora; species Phytophthora kernoviae. The sequence continues at coordinate 298 of VKKV01000016.1, read as the reverse complement.
TGATGGCTTCACATCGACAAGTATTGAATTCATAGAGGTTGTGCGATTATCAGCACAACATTCCTACATGTACCTGCGCAAACACCTGTGCATGGCAGAGCCAACTTGCACTTCTTGCCTGCGCTACATGCAGCACCCAGCAAAGGAACTTAACACTGGACAGACGATTAAGAAGTCGGACTGAGCAAGCGGTTCTAGTCAGAAGTACTGGTATACTGATCTTTGGGAGGTGAATGTCGGTAATTATTTGACACGTCCAAAAGATTTTTCTGCTCTCTGTATCTATTTTCATAAGCAA